>JAEANM010011836.1:0-15084 GCA_017656035.1 Myanophis thanlyinensis | reverse complement strand
ATGGCTGGCTCAGGAATTCTGGGAGTTGAAGTCCATGAGTCATGAAAGAGCCAAGGTTCCCTACCCCTGTTCTAGGATTATACCTGATTAATGGTGTTTAAATAATTGAAAATATGTCATAGTATAGTATCTGCTATTATAAATTACTACATGGCTTTAAAAAAAGGAAAGCCATGATGCTTATTTTCACAGAAGTCCCACAGAGATAATGCATTCTTCAACAACTGATGATCATTGTAATAATCCAGAGATCAGATGACAAGATTTGATATACTTGAAAAGGAGCTTAGAGAGAAAGTAGATAAATAAACTGAAGCAAATCAACTCCAGCTGTGCTAAGAAAATAAATCATATGCTATCATCCCTATTCCTCAAGAAGGATTCATTGTTGAAATTAAGACAGATAACAATGGGAGAGGCGAAACAGAGATGATAACTTTCTGATTCTAATTAGGTGTTTTGTAATTTCATTAATGCTTTAAATTAAAAAAGCAACAGTTCCAAACTTCTAAAACAGTGATAACTGAGGAGGGATCCAAATAGACAGGTATTGCCAGAATAATTCCTTTAAGATAAATATAAATGGAAATTTCACACAACCCTTGGAAAAGCTATGCTGAAAGACACCTTACTTGCAGAAAATTGTGTCTTTATACCTCCATTAGCTGTTTGAATAAGTAGCTTTCTGGTTTGTCACTATGGTATTTTGTTGGGATGAATAAAATCAAGATGGGATTAATAGACATGGCTTGAAGAAGCTTCTTGGATGAGAAGCAAAACGTCTTCAAAGAAAAAACAGAAAGCCAAATTTCAATTTCAAATTTTATTTGTCACATACACAGTCATACATAGTACGATATGCAGTGAAATGCTTATGCGATCGCCCGCAACCGCAATTGGTAGTAGAGCAAGAATCTAGACAAGATAGGAAAATAAGTTAGGAAATAAGTTAGGAAATAGTTAAGAAAGTTAGGAAATAAAGTACTAATAAGGGTTCTTGTTATATTCTTGAGTGTTCTTATGGTTTATGGTTTATATTCTGTATTGCCTGTGGGAAGAAGCTTGTCCTTAGTCTCTCTGTGTTGACCTTCAGGGAGCGAAAACGCTTTCCTGACCGCATCATGGCAAACAGTCTGTTGTTGGGGTGGCTGAGGTCCTTCACGCTCTTCCTAGCTGTAGTCCAGCATTGTTTGTTGTAGATGGAGTACAGTTCAGGGAGCTTGGTGTGGATGATGCACTCGGCTGAGCAAACCACCCTCTGTACCTGCATGGTGCTGTCCCAAACCAGGTTGTGATGTGGCCTGTCAGGATGCTCTCTACAGTGCAGGAATAAAAGTTCCTAAGCACCTTGGAGAGTAGTCCCATTTCCTCTTGAAAAAAAATCAACTCTGGGATAACTGTAACCCTTATCTTCTCCATCATTTTCACTCTCAGGATCATAAAGATCCAATCCATCACTTTTCTTTCTGATTTTCATGAAGCTCGACTGAAAACTGTCAATTCTAAATGTGAAGGACAGATCCTTTCACAAAGCCTTTCCTAATCAAAATGTCATTCACATTTGTTGAATTTCAGTTTTCATGATCCTTTGACTAGGACACAACCATGGTAGTTGAGGCAATTAACCTTGTTAACTGGAGGGTTACAGGAGATGAACTATCTGGAGGGCACTATGTTGGGATAATATACATTTGTTAACATATTCATCCATTTGTCTACTAATGATTGATTGGAGCATTTTTCTTCAATAACTGCAGACAGAGAATATGTCTCCACACAAATCCCATGATGGGAAGCTATGCCAACTCTCTAAATGCAATGATTTCAATAGATGCAAGGAGCATCTTAGTCAAGAGAGTAATACTGAAAGTTTGAGCTAATGACCTCAGTAAATGAGATAATATTTTTTCTAACAGTGGGAATGGATTGATTCTTTGGCACAGCTGACAAAATGATTTCTTTGTGGGAGACATTGGCTCAATACATAGATAGAAACCTCAAGTATCAATCTCTTGGTAAGGAGCTTCACCATGGCCCTTGAAACATCTCTGTTGGAATCCCAAAGATGCTTTTTCAAGAGGCAACTGGACTTTTTCCTGGTATTTCTTTAAAGTCCAGTTGTCTCTTGAAAAAGCACTTTTGGGACAACAACCATGACCAGGATGACTGAGACTCTTCATAGACACCTCTATTGGAAGTTTTTGACAGCTTTCAGACTTGAAATATACATGTGGAAATATCATGCAGCAGGGAGGTGAGAGATATCAGAAATATGATAATCAATCTCTTATCACTTTAAATGTTTTTCTTTAGGTTTTTTTTTCTGAACTATTCCTACTTAGAGAATTATAGACTAGAAAAAAATTCAGAAAACCAAAAATAGGTACTAAAGGTGAAAATATTTGCTGGTAAAAGCCAGTCATTTGTGGCTACTAGCCATACTGTGACATGAGCATTATTGTATCCTTTTATCAGAAATATCTTATAATTGTGGTCATAAGTAAACTATGCCTCCCATCCCAATGTAGCTGGATGTTATAGCTGAATAAGGTTAAAATGTAAAATGTAATCCTTGTTTAGCTACCACAATTGGGACTGGCAACTCAGTCATCAAATGAAGTGATCACTAGGTTAAACCATAACTGTACTTACGATTTTACTTCAGGTTTCCTTTGCTTTACAGGTTTGTGAAGAAATGTGAAATTTGGTCATAAAGTTAGTGTTTGATAATTGGCATAGTTGTGAATAGTTGCTAAATGAGGACTACCTGTACTGAGTTTATAAGTAGCTAATACACTATAAACTGCTGCCTTTATCCACACGATATAAAGGAGCAAATTGCTTTTTAGTCCAAAGTATATAGGTAAAAGGGAAAAAAACCTTTCATCCCACAAATCTCCACTTTTTAGAGAAGAGAATGGCTTGTAAATAAACATTTCTTACTAATGTGCTATAGGATCATAGCTAACAGACTCCAAAAGATGAAATGTATAATTATTGAACAAAGGAAAAAAGTATAAGTCAATATAAATTTCTTCACATGATAGAATAAAGGACAAGCATCTACAATGAACTTTGTATAATGGCACACCCCACCTGATTCTCATAGATATTCTTTCCTCACAGATGACATATTTCATTACCCATGGATTCCGGCTGTTATTCTTTCATCTTATCACAGATAATCTAGCAAGGAAGAAAAGCTAAAATAGCTGCACAGCATCTTTTGGGTTTTCCCTTTAAACCATCCTAAACCTTACTTAAGTTTTGTGCCAAAGTTTGGACTAGGTTTTTGTGTTTGCTTTTTCAAAAAAGAGACTCTTCTACAAATGTCACAATAGAGATATGAAGATTGTAGTCACATGCCCCAAATAAAAAAAAATAACAAGAATTACTTTCACAGTCGATTATGTTGTCAAAGATTTCATGAAAAGGCAGAAAGACTTGTCTCCTTCCAAGCTTTTCACAACTGCTGGAGGGTTTGGGAGAGGTAGAATTTTCTCTGACTCACGCTTGTTTGATAAAATGAAGAAACATCTAGAGAGACCAGTTGTTGTTTTTTGTGTGATTTCCAACCTCTGTGCAAATGAAAGAAACCCTAGCTCTCACAGAAGCACATATGTACCAATGAGGGGATAGTGCAGAGGAATTGATAGCCAGAGCAAACAGAAATGTAGAAAGTCAGTGTTATATCTGCAGACTTCTTTTGAAGAGATCTTCCACCATTATCACAATATAGCCTATTTTTGCTAAAACTTCATAAACATTCATTACTGTAGATTCAGATTAAGTAGAATCTTTGAGTAAAGAAACATGGAACTAGGAAATGTATGAGTTGGAAGGGTTTACAATTGTCTTTTCCACTTCCTTGTTCAGAGCAGAAGTCTACTAGCCCATTCCTGATTGATGGCCATCAAGCATTTGTCTGAAACCCTCCAGAAAGAAGAGTATACTACTGTTCCAAGCAGACTGTTTTTCTGTTAACTGCAGCTATCCATAAGAAATACTTCTTAATCTCTAGCATAAATCTCATTTCTTTTAATTTCAACTCATTGGTCATTACCCTACTCTTACTTTCAACAGAGGACAGGTCTGCCCCTTTAACAGCTGTTATTTGTAGATGCCTATAGTGCAGGGGTGGGCAATTATGGCTCCTTCATGACTCGTGGACTTCAACTCCCAGAATTTCTGAGCCAGCTATGCTGGCTCAGGAATTCTGGGAGTTAAAGTCCACGAGTCATGAAGGAGCCATTATTGTCCACCCCTGCTATAGTGTCTGCTTTTTCCCCTTTGCAGACTAAACACAGCCAGCTCTTTTAACTATACTTCAGAGAGCTTCATTTCCAGACCTGTTATCATCTATGTAACTTTTATCTGAACTTGTTCTAAATTCTGTCGGTTTTGTCCCTTTACAAAAGTGATGCCTTTGGCTGGACAAGATATTCCAGATGCAGCTCACCCAAAGCTGAGTACAATGGAATTATTACTATTATGACTCCATCTTTACTGGGTTGAGCTATCAGTTTATATTAATTCCTCTTTAATTATCAATGTACTTCCATTTCCTAAATATCTTTTTTTCTTTTCCCAGTTTGTCCCTATTATTGATATTCATCTCTATAATCCTCTTAAAACTTTTTCCCATTTTTTTTTCTCACAGAGATGATTTGTGACAGTACATTCAATATGTCATTTTTCAAGGTCTTCCTTCCATTTTCGTCTCTACTCTTTAGGATTTCAAATAGTGGTATAATCTTCATAATTTGTAGTTCCAACAATACATCTTCCAACTTTCCCTTGTCTAGTTATCTTCAACATGACAAAGTCACTTTTCCTGAAGGTTCCTGACATTTTCTTTCATTAGCCAGTTCCTGTCTGTGGATTAAAATCAGATCCAAGATAACTGATCTCTCTGTTTCATCATCTGAAAATTACAATTGTCAGATAGAAATTAGAAGATTGAGGGACTCCATGCTCTGTTATTTTTCCAGCAGATATTGGGGTAATTGACATCTCCCGCTATCACTCCATTCTTCTAAGCACATTTATTCCCATTTTTATGAAATGCAGTCCCTTCCTAAGCATCTCTTACATTGGTATTTGTAGAAGGAAATCCATGTCACTCTACGGTGACAAAAAACCAGAAAGAGGCTAATACTATATTTTCTATATTTTTCCAGTGGAAAATTTTGATTTAGTTGATCATTGTGAAAGATTTGGAAATAATGTTGTATGGTGTGTTCTGTAAATTTTAGTGCAAACCCCTTATACTTCGTATTCTTCCAATATAGCTTATCCACTTAGATTAATGGCTTTAGTTCAAACTGCCATAATAATGAGTTTGCTAATCCATGTTTAGGGTATTATCTCTTTAAAGAGCATCTGCTTCCCTTTATCTGTGACAAAGGAGTCAACCCCTTCCTTTGGTCTCGTCTTCCTAAGCATAATTACCAGTTCACATTTTATATTTGTTCGGACCTATGGAGATAGTTTTGATAAATTCCTTCCTATATCCTTTATTACATACAGTCTGGAGACTTTGAACAAGAATATTAACCTGTTGGGCAATTATCTTTGTAGAACCATAGGAAAGAGCACTGGCTCAATAACATTTTCCAAACAAGAGGATTCCAGATGAGGTATTTGTTGTAAAACTGTACTGGCTCACTGACAAAATTTATAGATGCTTAAGAGACCATCATTTTCTTTTTGAAATAACATCTTCAAAGGCAAAAGAAAAAAGAAAAAGAAAAGGTATGCTTATGCATACTTTTGATTTTGATTGACAATGCCATAAGGCATGCACTTGAAAGACCATAATTTGGAAGAATTTGAGATATTTCCAAGAGCTACATGTATATGGAGAAAGAAAAAGAGAAGCAGACATCTTAAAAGCCTATAGCTCCAACTGAATTTAATGTATGAGCAGAATGCTTCCAGATTATCACCTTATCCTTCTAGTTAGGTTATGTGTAACTCTTCTCTCCTCAAAGGTTGTAGAGTTTTCTTTTTTCTTTTTAATGGAAAAAAGTAGTAATACAGAGAAAACAAGGACAGTTACAAATTGTTGTCTACACAATTCACTGAGGTAGTTTGGTGGCAAATTAAGAACCTTATCTGAAAGCATTGTTAAAGTAATTCTTGCCCAAACTTGTAGCACAGCTAATTGTTAGCCTTATGTCTTGGGTATAATAGTCCATATCCAGCCATGAAAACATTACCCGTGTTTATGTAAAAGGTTGAAGTTAGGTTATAAAGAGGCCACTGATCAGCAAATACAACATTATGAGTGTTTTCCAGCCAATGATAGATCACTAAGCCATATGCTATTACCCATATACTCCAGTATTTTGGAGAATAATCTTTTCTAGAACTTCCACTTGTGTTCCAATTAATGTTGTCAAATCAAAATTGAGCATAACATCAGACTTTATTGTGACTCGAGAAAAGTAGGATTGAATCCAAGATTCCACATACAAAGCAGGAAAACGCCTTAAAACAATTAATGGGATTTTAAAGTTGCCTATGGGATGATATTGGTATCCAATCAGAGAAGATGAAAGTTTTTCGATATATGTAGAGTTGGTTTAAGTGAATCCCAGAATGACATTGACTATAGCAGAGACACATTTTGATGGCAAACAATGTTCAAAATCCAAAGCAATCCATAGCATTGAGGCATTCTTTGGAAATGTTGTGACTACTGTAGGTTCTATGGCATTTTTCAATTTGCAAAATGATTTATGATTATATCACTCCTCATTACAACCATAGTAAAGGTTGATTGTGATAAATGACTTTAAAATAGAGAACTGAAGTTGGGCAAGATTACCCTTGTCACTGCTATATGATCATTGTCATTTCCAACCTCACTTTTTGATACACTCTTTGTATCTTTGATACAAAGATACTTTGAGACTCATTATTCATTTACTACATATAGAAGACATAACAAAAATGGACTGATCACAGGTATGATCACTGGCATATCTGATTACAAGTAAAATAAAAATGCTTCTGCAGTGACAGAAATATCTATCTACTCTATCAGTGTCCTGTTGGGCTTTTTTATTTCCATTCCATACATATTGCACAAAAAATTATATGAATTGACTTCTACAGAGAAAGCTAGAATGACTAGAGAAATGATAAGCGCAATTATATCACATCATCCATTCTTATGGCTGCTGGAAAGATGAAGGATTTAAATTAGCCATCATCCCAGTCCTTGGCTTCACATTACATCATCTGACTTCTAGGTTTAAACCCAGTCCACTATTAACTATTAGACCTGGTTTTTTTTAAAAAAGAACGTTTTTGCTACTCATAGTGACTACTTGCCATTCAGACATTTCTATTGAGGAATACTGGTGTATTTGTTAAACAAACACATACATTTCAGAGGATTTGGAAGGCTGTAGAGACTGAGGGTCAGGCCTGCTGTATCTTCTATCCTTCAATAAATGGGGGAAATACTCTAAACCACAGGTGTCAAACTCATGGTGTTATGTTGTCATCACATGATGTTTCATGACAGTTTTCCCCTTAATGGAGTTGGGATGGGCATGGCCTACATGTGACACATCTGGCTTGCGGACACCCCTGCTCTAAACCATACATTCCCTTGTGACTTTAAATTCTAGGCAATATTTGTAATTGTTTTTAAGGGAAATCTTTCATAATTACCAGAGGTGGGATTCAAACAGTTCGTGCCTATTCGCTAGAACCGATTGTTAACTTTCTAAGCAGTTCAGAGAACTGCTGGTTCAGCTGGTCATTAGGGCAGAGAACCGGTTGTTAAGTTATTTGAATCCCACCACTGATCATCATGTGTCACCACTGAAAAAGCATTACTTTTCCATAGAAAGTATTAAAAGAATTCCACATTGTGCTTCAATAACGCATTGGCTCCTAATATGTTTTTCATTCAGGTAAAAGAATGTACTTAAAATGTGTCCAGGTCGGTTTCTGAAATGCTTCCACAGCTCAACATCAGACCTCACTTTAAGGCACTGGAGATTGTGCCTGCTTATTTATCTACATGTATGTTTTAAACACAAGTATAGTATTCATGTAACTGAGAAATAAATGGAGTTTCTTAACATTAAACTACAGAGACATCATTCCGAGATATGTGTGAATGTACATATTGTATGTGCGAGTTTTGAAGACTGGCATTCCCAGCCTATGTTAGTGAAGCAATACTTTAGATTAGCATCTGTTTGTAGAGCACGAGGGCTTTGCAGTAACCTGCCTTGAAGAGCCAAAACTATTTTTCTTTGAAAACAATATTCTACGTTCACTATGGATTCAGTACATAAACAACTTTCCTGAGAGAGAGAGAGAGAGAGAGAGAGAGAACCCCTAAGCTCATTGTAGCTTCATTTCTTCAGTTTCTAAAGGCTCATCATTCTGTAAAACTTTAATGGAGTTTTGGATGATAGGCTCACTTATCTGACGAACGAAATGGGTGTTTTTCAAATAAGTCTTTGCAAGCCAGATGAGGCCCTATTCTTACTGATATACTTCTGTTTCATCAGTTTTATTTTAGACATTGGAATCTGTAAAGAACAAGTAGAATCTGGCATGAATCCTCTGAACTCATAACATTACATCTCTGCCCTCAAATGTTACGAATAAGTCATCATTATTTTTTCTTTTTAAATATAGCTGAGATATAACCTTGCTGCTTTATGAAAACATGGTTGCTTCCTGAAGTAACATCATTCCCACATTGCACTTATTGCATCTCAAGAGCTACCCTAAGATTTGTACAGTGGGTGGGCCCAAGACCTGGGACAGGGTAGACAATTTGGGAGATTTTAAAATAGATCCTTAAGCTCGTGTAATACAGAAGGCAAATATTTTGACCCTTAACATCCCAATACCAAAAGAATAAAAACGTACACATAAGACCATTCAAAATTTGAAAAGCTTAGCCTTGCCTACTTTAGAGAGTCTTGGAAAAGGTGTTGGCAAACTACATTTTGTATGCCAGTACTATAGGAAATTATATGAAAGACTAAGGCAATAGTATTTTGAAAAGCTCAGGTCCTGCCAGTTTTTTGTTTAAAGGCCTCTAAAGGGCCCCTACTCAGCCCATACTTTTGATATTTGAAAGGCTTCTTGTTCCTATCTATACTTGCCCATTAAGAATGATTAAGAGGAATTTCTCCAGGTCTTCCCACCTTTTGACATGGACAATAGGGCTTTTCCCAGAGGTGGCTGTTACACTGTAGAACTGTTTGTAGGGGCTTCCACTATTTCTTTTTGTCATCCCATTAAAGCATTCTGTTCTCCTTGCCTTAAGTACCATCAGTTTGCTTTTATGAGTTAGCGATCTTCTTTTTAACAGAATTATTTTACTATTGCCTTTATTTAATCTGCAATTGTTTTTATGACTATTTTTCATTTTCGTTGATTTTGCAAAATTGCACAAAATGTTCTTCAGAAAAATAACAATAGAGAATTTTGGACTGTAGGCATCAGTGGGCAGATAGGAATGAACTTTCCTAAAACTATGTGATGTATTAGATATGAGAATTTTTCAATTAGGGATGGGTTTGGGAACATGACAGCTCACCCCAATCTGGTATGGCATATTCTAGAATGCTATTATTACTGTAAATCACCTTATTTATTTGGAGTCTTTCCACAATCAACTATAATGTTATTCTGCATGTTCTGCATCTTCCTCATCAGCAGTTTATAATAAGGAAATCCATTTAACTTTCATATAGTGATGTTCAATGGAATGATGCTACACAAGGATTTAAATATAAGTTGCACGCCTGCTATTTTCAAATAGTATAAAGTTAGATCCAGCAATGTTTTCATAAGCCCTAGGCCAAAACGAGGCCAGCTGTGGTACAAATAATTAGAAATATGAAAGAAAACCAGTTCATTCCCAGAAACATGATAGCTATCTACCTTAACACTTTCAAAGTAGTATTTAGCTAAATGCATAAAAGCTGCATCCTTATGGGCTAGTAGTACCAGAACTGCGATGCTGTAGTACTGTATTAGCATAGCCTCAATGTTATTACTACCCAGAGGGATGTTTTAAAAATTGAGCCAACCATTGCTGTTGTGAGAACTGTGTAAAACATAATAGTATAAATGATATAAAAGTGTCAGTAGTGAAAATCAAAGCCAATGAAAATAATTTTTCTTCTTGTCTCCATTTTGAATGTATCAGTTCAAATTTGATTGTAAGCACGTAATTTCATTGTTCTTCTCTTCTATACATTTCAGGTAGAGGAACATGTATATAACTTTAAAAATTACAGACACTTGCAAGATTATGCTTATTTCCACAAACATTGTTTCATATTTTCAGAGTACTGAAAATGTTTTCAGTTCTCTGAGCTGGCAACCAGTGTTTTTTAAATTTCAATGAATGAAAGACTGATCTCCTCCTTCCCTTCATCCACATGACTACAGAGCTTTCTCATCAAACCCAGACAATGACCCAAACGGTAGTATATCTGAAAATATACGTCCCTGTTGCTAAGAAGCAGCCCATGTTCTATTATCTGGAAAACAATGTTGGTACTTTTTGGCATTAATTAAATCTGGCCGCTGACAATTTGACTAAAGTAGGAAATTAAACAGCAACTTATTTATAGAAATACAACTCTGAATATTGTCACCACCATTGTCAGCATCATCCCTACCATCATCCTCTTATGATGCTCTAAATCAGGGGTCTTGAACTTTGGCAATTTTAAGCCTGGCGGACTTCAACTCCCAGAATTCCTCAGCCAGCGTTGTTGAGGAATTCTGGGAGTTGAAGTCCACCAGACCTACAGTTGCCAAAGTTTGAGACCCCTGCTCTAAATATCAGTTGAGTTAGTCTCCCATTTCTTCATGGTACATCATTTTGAGGTTATCCTCTGCTCAAGATAAAGAACAACTTCATCTTACCTTCCCGATTAAGGCAGCAAACTGGTTATTGAGCATCTTGATATCTTCTTTCTCCTTGACCCTTATCTCCTGGAGAGCTGGGTCAACATCCAGGTGGAGTGGTTCCAAGAGATCTTTGTTGAAAGACACCCTCGGGTATGTATAATAGTAGCCATGTCCTGTGAGGCTGGAGGAACTGAAGCTTTTCTTGCTGGCTTCTCCCATGGTAGGACTGCTGCAGGCCCCATCCCTTGAAGGATGAGGAGAATGTGAAGGAGAACACTCTCTTCTCCAGCCGTAAGAGGCTTTGGGAGAAGTAAGGGAGCTGGTACTGAAGTTCCCAGAATGACTTGTCATCCTTAAGATGAGGGAAAGCAAAGAAGCACTAGGTCAGCTACCGAGGGAGAGAAAAGTAGCAGGTAGGGGAACAGCAGCCTCGATTAATTCCTGTCTCTGCTGAGCTCAGTTTAGCTAATGAATTACAAACACCTGTTCTCCTATGTTCATAAAGTCAGGAGGGTGTGACTGTTGATGTAATCCAGATCAACCTGTTGGCTTTGTCTCTCCCTCTTTCTCTTCCTCCTTCCCCTCCCCCCTTTTTTGTAGTTTTGTTTGTGAGGTGAGCACATATGCCCAGACGTTTGTAGGAAAACAGGGAGTGGAAAAAAAAGCCCAAAACAAAATCACTCCCTTGCTTCCATTTACTTGCTTCCTGAGGAGAGGAAGTTAAGAGGTTTCCTCAGCCTTTAATGGCAAACAGAGACGCTATTTTGGCTGAACCTCAAGATCAGTCAAGAGCAGGAAGCTTTAGAGAGCTGAACATGTCAAAACATTCAGGCACTGCTTCTTCTCCAGTGACTGTACTGCTTGTTTCTATTGTAAAATGCCAATTAAATATTTTGCATGCTCAGGTCGTTCAGTTTCTGGCACTCTGAATGCTGAGACAGATTCCAGGCACTTTTCTGTCTGACTTGTCTAATCAATGCTTCTTGATTAAGCTGCAAAATATACAAAATTATTTCTATCTACGCTTATAGGAAGTGTGGGGATACTAATATATTTAATCACATGGATTAAATTAAGATGCTGTTAAAGATGCTTGAATAATTCAGTGTTCACAATTCCTAACAACTGAAAACATTCGTATTTCCCAGAAAGTTGTTCAGCTTAAGCTATCCTTAGATTTACAAGTGGAGTATATTTTTAAGGCAGTCTTCGTTAGAAAGATTACATATTTGTGGGTGGAGAAGGCTTAAAAAATAAACAAAAGAGAAAGCATGATAGAACAAGTAAGCATATTATTAAGGAAACATAGATAAAAAATGGAATTTGTTCCTAAATTTGTCATACAAAGAACAGTTTTGTGTCACTCTCAGACAATGGTATTTGTACTCTTTGTATTTTGTTGGGTGTTGCATAGTGCTAGTTAAATAAACTACAGGCATTTCAGATGAAGTGCAAGTTTTGTAATATACTCCCGTGATGTATTTTTTTAGTCTTTTATTTTAGATTTGGTCTCAGTTGCTCAAAAAAGTGGTACCTCAAAACGATATTAAGGATTACACAATAATATGCTACCTTTTTTGGGATGGAAAATTAAATCATTTCCATCCTGTACTTGTGTGACATAATTGTGCCACATAAAGCATTCATATTTCCTAGAAAGATGTTTAAATCCAAATATGAACTTGATGCACCTCTATGCATGCATAACATCCCAATGAAATTAATCTGATTTAAATGTTTTGATTTTAACTGAATTTTGACCCTATTTAAAGATTAGACTTTTAATATATAAAACCTCTGCTCCTTCAAAGAATTTCCAGACATTGAATCATCAGATACTTCTCTGCCATTTTTTCATCTTTTTTTCTACCAGCATAAGATTGGTATTATATAGAAGTGTTTATCTGGAAGCATCTAAACTGAGCAATCCTAAATTCAAATTAAGGTGTTCCAAAATCAGCATGCCAATAAATCCTAAAGCCTGACTAGAAGTGGCTCAGGAGAGCAGGAAGGATAAATATAAGGGCACTCTTCCTGTGTTTTTCATTTAAATTCTCTCTCTATTGCACTTAATGGGAGTAAATTTAGGCCAGTTTCTGAGCTAATCTATTCTGGATTGATATGACTGCATCTGAATCTAATCTAGCCTGTCTCTGCCACACTCCTTTTTGTATTTTGCATTTTCTGTAGTTGAAATTTCATTATCTTCTAAAAATCGGACCTCTAAAGATGAACTACACCTCAAAGCCCTAAAGGTGCTTTTCCGAAAGGCAATTGACTTTCTTGGGTTTTTTTTCCCCTTGAAAACATTTTGCTTCTCATCTAAGAAGCTTCTTCAGTTCTGGATGAATGAGAATCTCCTTAGACTTGTACCTCAAAATATTTATTCTCCATCCAAAATGGCGAATAAACATTAAACAATGGCCTCCATAAAATGGAAGATTCTTGGAAGGGGTAGTTGATTATATGGATAGTAGGCAAAATTAGTTATAGTTTATGTGAGAAGTTAACCTGATTTCTGTCTGGTCCTTTGCATTTACATAATATGTAACTCTCTATTTAGTTTTACTTAATTACTATGATATATAAGGGAGAATATCTGCCAACCCCCTTATGAAGTGGCTAAAAGAATTTAAGAGGAAAACAATTATTAAATACTTCGTTGAGGGTAGTAAAATGAAACCTCTTTTTTTGAATTAGTAGACATTAAAAAGACTGGTTTAAAATCCACACAGAATGACATTTGTGAGCTTTTGAAAAAAAAAAAATTAGCCCCCAGCTGCTGTTATAATAAATACATAGTGCTGCAATTTCTTGTTCCTGAAATCTATAAGTTATGGCAGTGCTCTTCAAATTTTTTACTTCATTACCTACAATTGTTTAACAGAAAGTCGTTTTTACCAAAGGAAGGTAAAACTTGAAAGCTAATTTAAATGTTCCTGCTGTGGTGTCATGTATTGCTACCTAGAGAAAAATCACTTTTACCCAAATTTGGGTAATTTGCCTAGATTTGGGAAGTACTGTATTATGGATTGTTATTCTGTAGTAACTGACATGGCAAGAACTTCTGCTGGTACCTTAATTGGGTATTTATTTATATTCTTTTTATTTCTGGAAAGGCGATCTGTATCTCCCATCCAAAACTAAGCAATGTGTACCGAGGGCCTCACTTCAAGCTTTCCTAAATGTTTCCTGTCCTTACCAGATGCCTGAAGCTCTGTGGTGATCTTGGCAATTCAACTTTATAAAATTAGCATGTTCTTCACACTGCTTGTTTTTCTACTCAGTCAAAACAAAATGTTGATCATATTTTCTGTCTTACCGGCCTGAACGTGCCAAATCAGGGAAAGGGATTACCTCTCTCTTAAAAAATGCATGGCCCAAAGCTGATCTGATTATAATTAATAAATGGTAATTGATATAAATATCTGGATTAATTTTTGACTTTTGTACACTAGTCATGGTTAGACATAAGCTCAAATCTGCTGTTCTGTGGCTTGTCACGATGAAGCATTGCAGAGAGACATGTAAAGATCAAAGCCACTAGAGTCTTCTGGTCAGATCTCTGGTCGCATAATGACACCTTCAACTGGTTACACCAAGGATAACTACTCTCTGGTGAAGGAACAATGTTTCAGCTTCTGCTTCTTACTGGTTTAATCTTTAGAATTGTCCTGGTTTGATGTCACCTGAAATAAGGAGAATGGGATATTCTCCAAGAAAGGTTTACTAAAAGAATCATAGATGGCAAAAGAAAGATAACCAAGAGGATTATTTATTGAGAAAATAGTTCTAAAATGTTGTTTTAGGCTGCTTTCCCAGCATAATTTAGGTAAGTTAAACGTTGCATGATGCTAATGGAGTCAAATATAATATACAATGGCTCTAGTCCAGGGATATCAAACTCAATTTCACTGAGGGATGCATCAGGGTTGTTTTTTACCTCAGAGGGCCGGGAGGTGGGCGTAGCCATGGTGGGCACAACACGGGACTTGTGTCAGGGGTACCTGTGGTGGTCAAGTGCTATCATTAAGTGTTGTATCTTGTGATTCCTGATGAATGTAGAGTTTCATTTGTTGTACACTGAGAGCACGTGCACCGAAAACAAATTCCTTGTATGTCCAATCACACTGGGCCAATAAAGAATTCTATTCTATTCTATTCTATTCTATT
>JAEANM010011835.1:0-15084 GCA_017656035.1 Myanophis thanlyinensis | reverse complement strand
TGGAGCACTTTAAAGGTGAGAACCAACACCTTGAATCGCACCCGGAAGGCCACAGGGAGCCAATGCAGCTCGCGGAGAAGAGGTGTAATATGGGAGCTCCGAGGAGCCCCCAAAATCATCCGCACGGCCGCACTCTGCACCAACTGCAGCCTACGGATGCTTTTCAAGGGGAACCCCATGTAGAGAGCATTGCCATAGTCTAGGCGAGAGGTAACGAGGCTAAACACAGAGAACATTAGATTTAACAAAATTAATAAACCAGATTGGGCCGTAGATGGGACAACTATTAGGAGACAAGTGAAAATTATTTAGAGACCATTGGAATTAGGCAGTTACAATAAATTTGAAATAATATTTCTGAAATCATTACATAGGTAAGTGAAGATTCTTATATAGGAATTTACATTAATAATTATATATGTTCAGTCAAATTCAATGAGATTACTTTGTAAATAAATGCCAATTTATGTATCACTGTAAATTCATTCCAAGCTTTCTTCTTGATTTCTTTATATTTTGTGGCATTCAGCTTTTTAATGTTTTTTTAATTTAAAAACTGACAGCAATTGTTTACATTTTTAAGTATGAATAAAACCTGACATATCAATGTATAGATTACACTTACTTTTCTTTCGCTGTGGCTCATAAGGGATCTGCTCCCATGGTTTTCTGCAAGTAAAGATGGTAGCATATCAAGGTATGCACGTAGATCACCAGAAGTGAATGTTAGGACTTGTTTGCCAAAGGAAAGTCTCAGCCAAAGGAGGTACTAAAAGTCTTTGAAAAACTTATTCAAAGATAATATTTCAGTAAGACTGTCATTCACAGAGAGGAAAGTAACAGTAAGAAATAAGGAAATTATGCTTCTGAAGAAACCTAGTTTATTTAACCTCTTTTCTAACAGCCTCTATCAGAGCAACAAGCAACTAAAAACAGAATCCAAACACGCTCTCGGCTTCTCAGTTAGAGCGAATATTGCCAATGAGCAAACAAGGAGTCTATAAAGAACGGTTACCCACTATTACTTGATCTGGTATAATTTCCAGATCACCTTGCATAGTAATATGGATTAGTCTCTAAATTTCAGTTTTCAGACCTATATATTACATTTCCAGAGAATACATGCATGCATTACAAACTAAACTAAGGATATGAGTAATCATTTTTAGGAAATGTTTTAAAAGGTTTGATAAATAATTCTTGGCTGCACAAATATAGTGAGGATGGATAGTTATGGAGGACACAATATTCGAATGTGACAGTCAAATTCTATTACTACATTTGCGAAAACAGTCATATAAGTGTTCTGCCTGATGATAATGGGGGGAGGGGGGAAGACACAGAATGGTTCTAGTTTGCCAGGTATCCACCCATTTCTAAATGACAAGATGACATAAGGTGGCTATTTTCAGAATTAAACATCTATCTCCTCCTCCTTTTATCAAACGCCCTGAAATCCAGAGAGTGACACCTTCCCAGAACAGCCAAATTCGAAGGTGCCCAGGGAGAGCAGGACTAACTGGAAATCGTGCTTCGGCTTACCTCCGAAACGTCAGGCAACTTCTCGGGCAAAACCTCGGCAGCAGCCCCCAGCCCCAGGAAAAGGCCTCCTGCCCGCCCTTCGTGTTTTTGGAGAACCCTTCGTATATCTTTGGCCCTTGCCTGCTTTGCGCTTGGCTCTCGGGAGGGCACCGCACCTTGTGTGAGCACGAGGCCTCCGGGGCGCGTGCGGCTGGGTGTTCTCTCTCCCCCCACCCCGCATTAACCGTCGAGCCATCTTCCTCCCTCAGCCCCCTTCTGCCGACTCTCACCCGCGGCGCCCGGCCCGCTGTTCTCGTTCCAGTTCCAGTAAATAAGCCGCCAGCTTGGCGTCACTCCAGCCACTGCGTTGCCTCAGGTCCACCCACGAGCCGTGAGACTCGCCCAGGTAGACTCGCCGCTCGTCGTACTTCTTGCGGGATTCCAGGCGTCGTCGTACCCGGTCAGACTCGGTGAGGCGCGGCCTACCCCGGGCTTTCCGCCTACCACGAACCTTCCGCCCACCCGGCGCAGTCTCGGCATCCACATCCCCAGCAGCGACCTCTTCTTCCTCCTCTTCCCCTTCTTCCTCGGGCTCCCCACCATCCTCCTCACCTGGGGCTGGGCCGCGCTCCGAGTCATTCATCCCGGCTTCGTAGCCAGAACCGGCCTTTCGTGGAGCCTTGTCGCTTGTTAGACGCGCGCTAGTGACGTCACCGGGCGCTCTCTCGCTCTCTCGCTCGCTCGCTGGCATCCCCTTCCGGCTGGAGCAGTGTTTCTCAATCTTGGCGACTTAGATCAGTAGCTTTGCTGGCTGGGGAATTCTGGGAGTTGAAGTCCAAACATCTTGAAGTCGCCAAGGTTGAGAAACACGGGGCTGGAGGAAGGCTCTCGAGTGCTAAACTTTCCTCCGGGTCGCAGGTGACCGAGTCCAGATGCTGGAGTGTGTATTTTGGCAGACGGGAGCACCACGGTTAGAAAAAAAGAAAAGCTGTGTAGCAGGCAGCAGGGCAATGGTCGGAGCCGCGGCAAAGCTTCCAAAGAGCCGCATGCGGCTTCGGGGCCACGGGTTGCCGACCCCCGGGCTAGTTTAATGAAAAGAAGAATTAGGGGTGACATCATAGCAGTATTCCAGTATTTGAGGGGCTGCCACAAAGAAGAGGGGCTCAAATTATTCTCAAAAGCACCAGAGGGCAGGGCAAGAAATAATGGTTTGAAACTAATCACAGAAGTAACCTGGAATTAAGGAGAAACTTCCTAAAAGTGAGGAGAATTAACCAAGGGAAGAGCTTGCCTCCAGAAATTGTGGCTGCTCCATCACTGGATGTTTTTAAAAAGAGTCAAGAGACTCTACAAGAGTGTCAAACTCTCTGCCCGCAGACCAGATGCATCACATGCTGACCACGTCCATGCCCAGTTTAGCGAAGAGGGAACAAGTTGTGATATGTCATGTGACAATGCTGTAACTACACAAGTTTAACACCCCTGGTCTAGATACTCACTTATCTGAAATAGTATAGGTTCTCCTGCTTGAACAAGTCAAGTCCAAATTCTGATGTGTCCTTGACAAGAATACAACCACTTTTTGTACAAACTACTACAAGCTATACTCTTCAGCTCTCCCTCCAACACATCAAAAATGGGCAACTTGGTTGACATACAAAGTGTGATGTAGGGGGATTTCCTTCCAGAGTTAGTAACATCCAGAAAATGTTAACTATTATCTACAGAGTTAAGCTTGATCATAGAACTAATTGTGAAGAATTATAACATTTTGAACATTCTCAGATTTGTTTAATCTACAGCTATACAGCACTGAAAATAAATATACACATAAAACAGTTGGAGGTTTTATGTCAGATCTTATTTTACAAAGCCTCAATCCTCCTCCATCTGCAATATCAGAGACAAGTTATATTAAACTATATCTTAACCTGATTCAGGAATTTATTGGCTCAAATGCTCTTAAAGACCTCATATAACATGACTGAAACCTAAAGTATGATCAGTGAAGTTTCAAACTTCTTGTTTGAAGAATTTGGCCTGTGTTCTTGCATTATCTCCCTCTGTTTCTTCATTGCATTGCAGCTCCTGAGGCCTGTGCATGAGACGGAATACGACAGCTATATCATGCAGAATAGGGTTTGTTTCCTGAAGACCCACAATCCATTTGGCCAAGGTAGCCTTGTTTTCTGCCCCAACCATACACATGGCAAACACAGGACCCTCCTTAACTGTAGAGAAAGCACAAAATACAGTGTGAGCATTCTAAGACAGTTCAAAAAAATTACAAAGAATTGCAGGTATGAAATATTCAACTTAAACATCAGAGGGACAAATGCAAACACCTCATGGTCAATTCATCATCCACAATCAAATGTCAGAATACAGCTTACATTACTTGATGCAGTTCTTAACTTACATTTGTTTAATGACTGTTTGAAGTTACAATGGCACTTTAAATAAGTGGTCATTACACTTATGACCATCGCAGCATCCTTATAGTGAAATAATCCAAATTTGTGAACTTGGAAACTGGTGATGTATTTATGACAGTTGCAGTATCCTGGGGTCAAATGATTGGCATTTGTGATCTTCCCAGCCACCTTCTGATAAGCAAAGTCAATGAGGGAAGCTAGATTTGCTTAATGACTGCATGGTTCACTTAACAAAATTGTCATAAAATTGGGTGCAACTTACTTAACCAATTGCCTTGCTTAGCAATAGAAATTCTGATACCAATTTGAGTCATAAATCGAGGACTACCTGTATATACATGGGACTTTACACAAATCCCACATCCTGGGGGTTTACATTTTCATAAGAGAAATCATAGACAAGCAGGCAGAGGTCTTTCTACCAAATGAACATGTAAGACAAGAGAAGCTGTTAATTTAAACTATTTGATTCTCCTATCCTTTCCTAGTTTTTACTTTGGGAAAGATTTCATCCTACTTACTTTTGATCATCCTAGGGGTGATCAAAACTGTTGTTTTTGCATACAGAACACAACACCCAATGGCTACCTTTATCTGTGTAAAACTCATGATCATCCTGAACATCCCGTCCCAGATCAATATCCAGATGCATAGGATAGTAGAAATTCCTTTCTGGGTCAATCACTTCCAACATCTGTGAACAGAAGCAAGGAAGTACTAATTATTTTGTCAATAGCAAATTATCTGACCAAAACCCTACTATCTTTGGTTAGGAAAAGTAAACAGAAATAGTCAATCACTTATTCCTATTCCTTTGTTTGTCTCCATTAAAGCTACATGCTTCAGAGGATATGGCATATCCTAAATAAATAAAATATATTTTATTCTAATATTTAGTCTCAATTTTCAGCAAGGTTTTAGAGATTCTCAAAGGATAGTAAAATTATTGGTCTCTATTATTTCTGACTGATACTAGTGCTCAGTGTTCTTCCAGAGATTGCCTACTTATCCCTTCAGATGTTATCTGAAGTATAAAGATGCCATTTCCCCCATATAAGCAATCAATATCTCCGTGATTCTTTTTCTCTATCATCAAGAAGTTTTTCCTTACTAAGCTAAATCCACGAAATGAACCTCTTTTCTCAATTTTTCCTATAGCTGGATATCCTCTTTATTCCCAGTTAGGACTTTGGGATCCCCATTTTCATTTCTTTTGGCTTCTACATACTTGCACCTGAACATGTCCAACAGAGATTTTGTTTAATGTGCTTGGTGTTGAATTATTTAAACGAAAACAAATTGTCATCATTTTGTTGCCCTCCTCTGGCCCTTACTTCCAAATAACTGATCAGAAGTGAATGGAAGTGCTTTGCTGGAGCTTCAACTAATGTAAGATCCAGCTTGCTCTTGAACAAAATTTAGTCTTTGTCTTCCAAAATAACCAATAATTAATTACTCTTCTCTCTCAACTGGGACCTTAACACTAAAAATAGCATCAAGCCATTCAGATATCAAATTCCTTTGCAGGTATCCTGTTTAATTTACACTGTTTCCAACTCTAAAATGTCTAGGCTGCATTATCAGGTACGGATAAATTTTCACACCCTTAATTGTTTCCCCCCTCTCCATATGACTAACTCCTCACATGCCCATTCAGAGTACAACCATACTGTAGTTCATCCTTTTTTTATAAATTTATTTTGCCCTGACACATGATCACACAACTCTATCTGCTGCACTAGCAGAGAAATTATATATATCCTTCCATGTCTAGCTCAAGCATGTTATAAGCAGCCTTTAGAGAAGATAACAAATATTAATTTACATGTTCTTCTGAAAGCTCTGCTCTGAGCACATAGTAATAAACACACTTGGACTTGAGCCATAAGCGAAAGGGGCCTTCAAGGAAAATGGGCCTTTCAGTGTTATGAGAAGCAAGCAGTAACTGCTGATCAGGGCTTTGGGTTCCTGAAAGGTAGAGAAAAGACACAAAATGTATAGGTTATAAAACAAAAGTTAATCACCACATTATTTTAAATTGTCAGCTCTAGCTCTTTAGTAAATTAAAAAAAGAGATATGTTGTATTTTGTTTTCATTTAAAACAAGAATTCTCAGCATTATCAGCTATGTCCAAGGAGAAACCAAATTCAAGAAATCCAAGATATCTGGATAATGTTCACAAGTATTTCAAATCTCAGATCCCACTATCCATTCATGTTGAAACATTATTAACTCTGAAGCTGGCAGGCAAAGCACTACATTTTGAAGAAATTTTATAAATCAGTATTTTACTTCATTGCCAAACATTTCTGTCATTATATAATTCTCCTGTGATTATATTTCTAGTCCTAGAAGAAATGAAATAGAAGATGCAGAGAATTAAGTGCTAGCTATGAGAAAAATAAATGGATCACAGAAAAAAAATTCATGCAAAGGAAATTCTTTGTTCTTTCCTTTCTGACCAATCTGTTAAATTTCTAGTTTCAACGTTTGAATCTCTGAGCTGAATGAGGATTGCACAATATTCCCCAGCTGGTACACAAATATCCAGGTTTCCAAAGTCTATTCAAGTCTACTCAATGCCTTGTTGCATTTCTATATGTAATTGTTATTTCTGGATCTGCTGTATGCATTATAAAAATAATAATTATGCAAACAATGGCTGTTGCAGGTATATATTGAGTCACACATTTTTGTGGCATTCCCTGTGTCTCCTAAGGCAGAGTGAGAAGGCAAGCAAGAAGGAAGAAACCAGACTGGCCCACTTGTTATATGCACTTGACAGAAGGAAATCAGTTAATTTGCAATGAGAGGAAAACCTCTTGTATAGGAGAAAATCTGGCTCTGGAGATTTACAATCATTCAAATAAAGAGGTATTTTCTTACCATAGGTTTGCCATCAGGCTTCTATCTTATCCCTTTATCCTGCCTTTCACAATTTCATTTACTGTATGTTGAAGGAAACTGAACCTGCAATTAAATAACATTGCCCTTTTGTTGCCTTTGAGCCTTCTCTGAGCATCTGGTAAGATTCTTTTCTTTTCCTTTCATTTGGAACATAGCTAAAGAAGCTCCCTTGAATTACTTGCAACTATGGTGGCACCTACAGACATTATGATGGAAATCCCAATGTTGTTGCCTATTTATTTGGTCCTCAAATCTGAGATTATCCAGTCAGCACAAGAACAGCAACAAAAAAAGACAGAAAGAGTTCAGCACCTACGATATGTGGATGATTGATTTCTTTTCCAGAATCCAGGACTTCCGAGTGGGAGTTCTGCAAACATTAGGATAGTTTACATTCATTGGTGACCCAAAAGTTAATAAAGGAGCAACATAATAAATTCCAGGAAGCCATTAAGGAACACAAGATAAGGATGAGAATGAAACAGGAGGATTAGGCGGCAAAATACAGGTAGTAATCGATTTACAACAGTTCATTTAGTGACCATTAAAAGTTACAACAGCACCAAAAAAGTGACTTATGAGCATTTTTCAGTGATGAATATTGTAGCACTTCATGGTCACATGAATAAAATTTGGATGCTTGACGACTGATTCATATTTATGACGGTTGCATTGTTCCAAAGTCAGGTGATCCCCTTTTATGACCTTCTGACAAGCAAAATCAATGGAGAAGCCAGATTCACTTAGCAAGCGTATTACTAATCTAATCACTGCAGTGATTCACTTAACAAATGTGGCAAGAAAATTCGTAAAATGGGATAAAACATACTTATGTTTTATATAATACAAATTTCACTTAACATAAATTTTGGGCTCAATTGTGTCATAAGTTGAAGACTACCTGTATTAGTAGAGGAATATATGGATAAGAAAAGGAAGTATTTTACTTTTACATGCTTCCAGAATATTTTCAGATTAAGCTTTCATTTACTTGAGAACTCCAAACTTTGGTACTTTTTTTTTTCTGAAAAAGTTAAGATTTTCATAATTAAGCTTTCTCTGATTGCAGGATTATATCTATACATTCCACACAAAACCAGTGGCCCACATACTGTAAAAGGCCAAAACCTCAAGACTTTGAGTTTTTCTATTAAGGAATTTGAATGTTTGAAACATGGTAAAAGAAAGGTATTACATCCAAAAGAAACACCAATATTTTAAATTAGTGGAGAAACTAATCATTTCAATCTGAACAGTAGATTATTTCCTCTACTAGTAGGACCCCAAATTTCTCAATTTACCTGATATACTGTAACCTTGGCATTCAGGTCAGCTGCAATCCTCTGCAAGCTCAACTTTGCAAGTTCAATGGGATCTTCAGGCAGAGGAGTTGGGACTGGATAAGGATTGATATGCTTAAATTTAGGGAACCAGTACATGATCCTCTGATATTTTCTTATAGGGTAGCTTTTATTACCAAAGATCTCGAGCAGCAAAAACCTGGTTTCCTGGTTTGGCATGATACCTTTAGGACAAGAGAAAGGACAAACTTATCAGGAATGGGGGAAAAAAACCTGTTTTTATTTACCCATTATACTGGTCTACAAGGAGAAACTTTGGAAATGAAAGTAGCTTAATTTTACCAGAATTGGGTCACTAATAAAGGAAAATTAATTCCTGAGTATTAATTGACTCCAGTTTCTAAGATACAGCTTCAGATCAAAATTGCAACAAAATAATTTAAAATTACGAGGGAGACGTCCAATTATGCTCCATAACTTTTCTGCAAAATGTGATATAGCATGGAGAATGCTGCCACACCAATCATTATAAATTTAACTTTTTATTGATACTAATAACTTTCCATTCATTTATTGTTTTTTTCATGCTTTTTGCATGAAAAACTGACAAGCTCTAAGATAAGATTAAACAACAAGGTTTCATCTTTATTTGATATCTAAACTGCAGTAGGATCATCCTTGTGGAAATTCAGCAAGCATTTTCCTTGGTATCTTTTCTCCCTGCCTGCGATATCTTGGTGGAATCTCTCCCCATGATCATCACTCACTGTCTCACAGTTCAAAGGGAAATAGTCTAAATGTAAGTGTAAGAAGTGAATTTTCAACAACATGTTTGCACCAAATGCTTTACAGGACCTAAGCAAATTTTCAACATGTTTTTCATAGTCATTTATCTGCCTTGCTGTTCTCAAAGTGAAGATAAATTTATATATTTCCATGTGGTACCATTTTTATTGTTCTACCATACTTTGTCAAGAAGTTATGAAGCATCATGATCATTAGACACCTCCCCCCTTGTAGGCAAATATACTATATAAATCTTTATTGTGAAATCTTGAAAACTTTAGCCAACCAGCACATTTATCACCTGTTTTCTAATTCATCTAATCAAAATATGTAAAATTAACACATTTTATCTCAGAGGTCGATAATGTCCCAAAATTTGTAGACCAGTGTTATTGACACCTAACTAAATATATTTGCAAAGAGGGAGGTATCAGTAAACAAAATAATGGACAGAGACACTTAGATTTGTTGGTCCCATCACTGACAGAAACAGCCAAGAGCAGCAGACTTCTCTGTGATATCACTAGCACATTGCTCAGATGCAGATATAATACCAAAGACAACTAAATGCCTTTATGTCAGCAACTGACTTCAAACTGGTTGGTCCTGTGGAACTCAACTGCAAGTTTAAATGGTAATGTTTCACAATTTTCTTCCCATATTTATTCCATTTTTTCATATTAAGATAACAAAAATAGACAATATTCTACTACTTCTTATGAACTATTTTGTAAAAACCTTTCCAAAGCAAAAACCAGAAAAAAAAAACTTCTCCAAATGATGGAAAGTTCTTCATTAAGTTATTTTATCAGCAGTGTTAACATTCTATGCTAAGACTATTCATGTAATATGGAACAATTTTTAAATTAAGAGCAAGTTTGTGGAGATGGAGGATCCCATGTTTTGTTCATATACATATCATAAAAACTTTTCCCTTTTTGGGGCCCTCTTGTTATTACTACCAGGTATTACTTACCAAAGTGCTCCATCTGTTCAAGCAGTACGGTAGCACAATCCTGCTGCTTGGGGTAGTATTTGAGCATTTTTTGAAAAATATTTTGAGGAATAAACACTTTCTTAGGGAAGACATCCAAGAGTTTGTTGTACACATTAACATCCTTCTCCACTCCAAATTCTGGCATTTTCTTCAGAGCTGCATAGATGAATTCTACATGTCCCGTGCGGCGGATATCCCGCTTGCAGAAGATGTCCACAGCTTCTTGAAATGTAGCTTTAGTTTTTTCATGTACAGATGTTGTCTTGAAGATATCTTCAATTTTCACTAATGACTGGTTGGCAGATTCTTTATCACCTTTTTCATGCTTCTTTACAACCAAGTTGGAAGTGCCAAGAACTGTGCTCATTTGGATACTTCTCACAGGAACGAAACTGGAGTTCTAAGACAAGCAGACAAAGTTTATTGGAGAGATGTAAGAATTACAGGCCAGAGTACAGTCAAAGAAATATTGCAGATAAATAGACTCATATTTTTATGCAGTCTCAGAAATTGAAAGAAGTTTTTAGGATTTTTTGTTTTGTACCTGGAAAGAAGAGCTCCTTTGTAATTGTAGAAGATCCTTTTTAAGAAAGGAGCCTCTTCTTGCAGAAAGCTCCCCAGCCACTAATAATGCCCTGAGGCACTTCATGACAGTCCATCTGTTTTCCAGAACAAAAAATTGGGATCTATCAACTTCTCACTATAGTGCCTCCAGAAATTCAAAGACCTAAAAATAGAAGAAGATGAAATTATGGTTTCATTCAATGTCACAGCACTCTTTACACCTATAGAATAAATCTAACAAAATAATCCATGGCAGCAATACTACACAGCATATTCAACCTAGCCAAGCACACTAAGATGGAGATACCCAGAATCATGGAATTCATCCACCTCTGCCTCACTAGCAACTTTCATCTTAATAGACAAATATACAAACAAGTCAGAAGAATACCCAAAGGATCACCACTCTCAGGACTCATAGCAGAGACTGTAATGCAGCATCTAGAATCAATAGCACTCCAACACATACAGCATAAAATATGGATCCAGTAAGTAGATGACAGCTTTGTCATAATAAAAAGGAACAACAATAGGAGACACCTGAAACAATCAGCAATGTTTTCAAAGGAATAAAATTTACAAGAGAAGAACAAAGCAACAACATACTTCCCTTCCTGGATATCTTCATCAACAGAGGAAACACCAGCAAATTAGAAATGAAAGTCTATTGAAAAAACAACTTACCCCAACCAGCTTACTAACAAGTAGACCAACGAAATGCTGTGAACGTAATATACTTAGATGTCAGTAAGGCATTTGACACCAAATGGATTAGTAGCTAGCTGGAAAACTGTATTCATGAGTAGTCTTTTAGATTTTAGAAAGAGCCAGCATGGTCATACCCCACCCAGTATCAAGGATGCAGATGTAGAGATGGTTGACAGTATTAAGTATCTGGGGATGCAGATAACTAACAATCTGAACTGGTCTCTCCACATGTCATCCTTAATGAACTGTGCAAACCAACCTCTGCATTTCCTGCATCAGATGAGGAGAGCACATCTTTCTCCTTCTATCCTGGCCACTTTTTACAGAGGCACGATTGAAAATGTTTTAACAAACTGCCTCAGATAGAAAGCCCATTCAAAGAGTGGTAAGGACAGCTGACAAAATTATAGGAAGCTTGCTTCCTGTCATTCAGGATACTGCTTATAAGTGCTATGTACTTAGAGCTCAAAGCATTGTTACAAGACCCCACACACCAATTTCATGGAGATTTCAAAGTATTTATAGCAGGACTTCCAGATTCTGTAACAGCTTTGTTCCCTATGCCATCCATCTGGTAAACCTGCAAGATTTGTTTCTCTTGCCATGTACATGTATACATCTGAACTAGACTGTGTTGTTTCTCCGTGTCATATATGTGGGTACATGCATAATTTTGCATTTATTTATTTATCTTGTCATGTTTATGTTTATATTATGCTTGTGAAGAAGGCACAGAAGAGGCTGAACGTCCTGAGAATGCTCAGGACAATAAATCTATCTCAGCATCTACCTCTATCCTACTATTGCAGCACCATTGAGAGTGTCCTGATATATGGCATACTTGTATGATATGGCACCAGTTCTGTAGCAGACAAAAAAGCTCTACAGATAATTATTAAAACTGCCCAGAACATCATCAGGCTCCAGCTACCAGCCCTGGATGACGTTTTCACATCTTGCTGCTTGAGGAAGTTATACAACATTCTCAGAGACTCTTCCCATCCTTCTTACAATCTTTTTGAACTGTTGCCTTCTGGCAGAAGATATAGACTAGAGCAATTAAATCTCAGACCACACATTTTCTGAAGTGTTTTTATCCCAGAGCTATAATTGCACTTAACAATGAATTTAAGGACCACTATTTGTGAGCTGCTAGCAGGATTACTTGGCCCATTGTGTGGATGCTTGTGTGTTTTTACGGGGCAGGGAATTTTGATGGGTGGGGGTGTGGATGGGGATTGTTATGTGGGCATATGGGTTGGGTCTGGTCTCTGGGTGTTATGTAAATTTCGTTGTATGTGTATATTGTATATATACTTATAATGACAATAAAGTATAATTCAATTATGGAGACTCTTTGAGAGCTGTATGCAATGTAATTTCATTTTAATATATGCTGATTAGTGTACATTCAAAGTGACAACAAAGTAGTCTAGTCTAGTCCTTAATGGTACTATATTCACATGGAGAGAAATAAGCAGTGTGGGGTACCATAAGGCTCTGTCTTAGGCTCAGTACTCTTCAATGTCTTCATAGATGAGGGAATAGAAGGGGAACTCATCAAGTTTTCAGATGACACTAAACTGGCAGGAATAGCCAACATCCCAGAAGACAAGCTCAAAATTCAAAAAGATGTTGACAATGGGCCCTATCCAACAAAATGAATGTCAATGTGGAGAAAAGCAAAGTTTTACATTTAGGCAGGAAAAATCAAAGGTGTCAATATAGATTACCGTAAGTGAGACCTGGCTAAAAAACAGTAACTATGAGAGAGACCTTGGAGTCCTAGTGGATGATCACTTGAATATGAGCCAGCAGTGTGCAGCAGTAGCCAATAAAGCTATACAATCCTGGGTTGTATAAACAGAGGCATAGAATCAAGATCATGTGAAATATTAGTTCTTCTTTATAAAACCCTAGTAAGACTATATCTGGAATACTGCAACCAATTTTGGTCACCATACTACAAAAAGATATAGCTTGCTAACACAACACAAGTTATGAAAAGGTTAACTCTACCATACATCAAAAACAAATTAGAAACAACCAACATAATACATATGGGGCAGGAGGGGGAGGGTATTTTTTATTTTATTTTCCATACTGTCTATTTATTGCTTGTAATCCACATAGAGCCTCTTGTCAGCAAGTAGGTGGTCATATAAGTTTCCTAAATAAATAAATATACTGTGACAATCACATAGAATCACTTTAGTACACTGACCAACTAAAGCCCTTCAAAACATCTTAAGTAAATCAAAAGATTCAGTAGGCCAGGAAGAAAAAAGGAGTCATCTACAACATACATACCGTACATTGTAAGGATTGTAATGGTCACTATGTAGGACAGATAGAAGACTTGCAGAGCTTACCCATAAACACTTATTCAAAATTACCAGTCAAAAGACACCGTGAAAACTCCTAAATCTCATAATTTATGTGGACAGGTTCAACCATAGTTTCATTAAAATGGACAATAAAAAAAGCTAAGAAGGAAAAGTCCAGAACACATCCTCTCCAACAGCCAACACTCAAATCAACAGGTATTAACCGAGAGCCAATAAGAAATAAACACGTACACATATTGACCATGGAGATACAATGATATATTAAATGTTAACCTCATTGTCACCTTAATTCATATTTAAATGGAATAATACACATGGACAGTCACGATTACTATCCAACTTTCTCCCAGCTCTGGCACATTCCTCTGTCCTACTCCCGCAGGTCCTTCTTGTTCAACAGCGCCCCAACCCGCATTCCCCCGAGAGGCGCCCGCACGCTCCCCTTCACGTCTCTGACCTTCCGCTGTCTGCACCGCCATCCTGGGATTTCTCCGCGTGACGTCTTCTCCACCAATTGCTTAGATTGTTACCTAAAGTTCCCGCCTCTTCTCATACTCGATTGGAGTTACGCGAGAGCCGCCTCGGATGGGAGGCTTCAGTCTTGCTCAACTTTACTAACGTTATGAGAGTTGGACTTCAACTCCCAGGATTCCATAGCCAGTTAGCGGAAAGAGCGCGTCCGAGGGTTCCTTCGATTGGGATAGTCTTTTTCATTTCTTGGCTAAGCTTCTACAGCCGGAAGCTGGAAGTTCGTTGCCTCTTGGAGATGACAATTTTCACTTCGGTTTTTAAACCAGTCCAGTAAAGTGGCTTTTGCGGGAAAACCCTGCACATATCCGACTATTCTCACTAAATTCCAGGCAATTACACTGTCGGCCACAACACCTTCATTTCTACCGAGCTAATACTGCAAATGAGTTATGTTCTTTCCTCAATTTCAGACAAGATTTTGGAGGTGGGGGAGATTACATAAAATAACTTGAACATAGAAATGCAGGATAAAGCTGTCTGACCAATAAATCGGTAGTTGGTAAA
The DNA here is from genome assembly GCA_017656035.1 of Myanophis thanlyinensis. Lineage (NCBI taxonomy): Eukaryota > Metazoa > Chordata > Lepidosauria > Squamata > Homalopsidae > Myanophis > Myanophis thanlyinensis. The sequence continues at coordinate 481 of JAEANM010011835.1, read as the reverse complement.
CTAGTACTTGAAAGACTGTCACAAGAAGGGGGGAATTGATTTCTTTTCTCTTGCAGTTTGTACTCGTCTGGCACATCCATATAGCTAGTTTAAGATGTGGTCTACCAGTTCATGAGGTGGCATGCAGAATCTCAGTATGAATTTCATTTCTCTACCTGATCACTTGTGAGATGCATAACCAACCTCGATTGTGTATCCCTATCAAAGCTGGCTGGTAAAATGTCTTTCACAGTTGCTTCGCTGCCCTTCTCGTTCTGCCCATCTGTCTGGCAGAGGCTGGCACCCAGGAGGATAACAGGCTGAGTGCTATAGAAAACATGTTATGCTAAGCGCTTGCTGCTCACCTACTTGTTTGTGAAGGGATCAGTGGCGGAGCTAGATTTTTAAACGGGGGGTGGCCAGAGTGTGGCAAGGATTTATTGAGGGGGTCCACAGTTATGTTATTAATAATCTTTCTTCTGCACAAAGTGGCTTACAGATT
>JAEANM010011834.1:0-15084 GCA_017656035.1 Myanophis thanlyinensis | reverse complement strand
AGTAAAATCACACTTATATTTCTCCCTTGTGCTAGAGACTTCTGGAGAGCCATATCAATCATTTTTTAGAAATGTAACTTTCTTCAGGTTTAATAATTACTCTTAATAATTAAGATATTCCTTATAATTTAAATCCTTTCTTTAAAAATATTCATTTATCCCTATTCTATGAATAGCTTTTTACTCTACTTTTTATTTTGCAGGTAATAAACAAAACTTGAAAATGTGCATTGTGTTATTTTTCCTCACTATATAGAGGATACCTGCTCATGATTTTCCAATAGCTAAAACATACTGAACAAGTGGTAAACATGCCACAACTTTATAATCAAGCAAGAAGAAGCCAAGATTTCTTGAACCAAGTCCAATATTTGATCCATTACACCTTCTGATTAGCCAAGAGTAATCCCAAAGGTCATAATTACTCATAATAAACTCATTTTGAGCAGACAAGAGTTTTAACATATCAGGTTAAAGATCTGAAAAAGAGCATTTCTCACGTACAACTTCATGTGTAAATGGGACTGACAATCTTGAGAGACTGGGGTTCCTGAAGAAGCTACACAGAGATAATAAGGTCCCTTTTCAGATCTTTGTGCATGGACTCACTTCCTCTTTCTCCTACACTTCCACTATACAAGAAGAAGATTTGAAAGTTGGCAGATAGAGTATGAATGTATATGAAAGATCTTTTTAAAAAAAAAGATGGTAAAATGGTTTTTTTTTAAATGCATGAACCTGAGTTCCTGCCCTTCAGTGAATGATATTATGGCCTAATGATCTCAGAAATAACATTAACACTAGCAACCATCTGGGAATTCCCAGAAGTCAAAGGACTGTTTCCTGTTTTCATTTTGGGAGTAATAAGATGGGTAGAAATAGTTTCTACCTAAAAAAAAAAAAAAGACTACCTTTGCCACAGCAAGTAATTCTGAATGTACTGACAATGAGCCCGGTAATCCATCATGTCATCAGTCCTGTGACAGATGTACCCTGTACCTTGTCTCTGTATGTGTGCATAGAGGATACGTCAGAGGCCAGGAGGCAAGGGACACTTAACCCCTACAAGCTTCATGTTCCTGCTGTGCTTCAGACAACCTCTGTCATGTATGAAAAGCCTAAAGAATGACAGTAAATCTATACAAACCTGTGCAATCTACTATCATGACAACCACACACCATGTAGCCTTATAACACTATTAAACTGCATCATGACAGCCATGTAAGACAAGACCTTTATTATGTGCCTTGTTGAGCTACTTAAGGGCAAGTTGGAAATAACAGCATGGGTACCTTTTCAAAGTCAGGGAAATTAACAGAGAAGGATGCAACTTAAAATCTCTTGCTAGAACTGATTGTTTCATTTCCATGTCCACCACAGGCAATCTATAAAAGAATTGCACAATTCAAATTCCATTCAGACCTACACCCAATTTTCCCCCTCCAACCCTTTGGGGGAAGAGTCAAAAAGCATTTCCTTCTTTGCCATTTATGCGTAGATCACTAAAATATCACTCTTGTTTCAAAGCAGTTCTTTTATGACCACTTGGTTTTTTGTTTTTATCATTATTTCATTTACTTTCAGCAACAAAGGATGGTGATGAAATTCTGTGGAGAAGACTTTCCTAAGCCTTGGTAGTTGTGGGCAAAGCTGGAGATGGGGAATGGAAGAGAGCAGCTGTTGGAGAATTTAATTTCTTGAACTCCCCAGTTTTAAACATTTTGGATATACCAATTCAGGACAGTGGGACATTGGAATGTTTCTGAAGATGTGTTATTCCCACGGGCTTTACATCCATCACTGACCCTTCCTGGAACATAATGTTATGCACATCCTCCATCTGCAAATCCTCATAGGTTGTGCAGCAATGAGAATACAGCTTTTTGCAGGAAGACCTCTAACCCTTTTCCTGTAGTGTTAGATAGTTGCAGCATCCAATGGCTTTGGTGCAACATTTCTGAAATGTTTAGATTTGCTCCATGGCTCTGATGTATTTAGATTTTGCTACTGATGTCAAGCTACTCTTTTCAAGACAATCACATTTCTTTCATTTTAACCCCTGCAAGCTACTCTCAATACTTTCTCAAGACAGTTCTTGTTTTCTTGAAACAGGGACCATCCTATAAAACAATTACTGTACTGTTTAAATATAACAAAACCCCATAGGGCTTTATAATAAACATTAAAGCAATTAAATAGCACCATCTTAAAGCAATAGAGAGCAATACAAGTGTTAATTAAAAGTAACTAAAGCAAAGGATTAGAACAGCGATAGTTGAAAGGGCTCAGAATCCACCAGATAATAATACCAATCTGAAAACCAGCCAAGATGGGAAAGTGGAATCACTACCATCAAAATGATCTCTCTCTCTCATTCTCCCTCCCTCCCTCTCTCTTCTTCTCCCTCTCCCTTTCCCTCCCTCTCTCCTATGGCTATTGGCTGGCCTAGAGAGGGATGATATTGATAGGTATCAAAGGAAGATTTTATTCCAACAAACCTAGACAGAAAATAGGTTGGAATGTATCCAAATTATCTGCATCATGTAAAATTCCCTGGTTGCAAAGTCATCATTTTGCCTTATGTTTTTTATCTCAGAATGTGAGATTGAATAACTCAAGATAGCTTGCTATAAATAGTTTATTCTTTTAGTTAGTCTTATCTACCATCTTTTACACCTCCATGGGGGAAGCATTAATCACTACTGGGTCCATATGGCAGATCCACATGTAAACTGCTAACATTTTCAAGCTATACAAGTTGAAAAGTATCCATTACAACATACAGTAGCTGCTGCCCTTCTCCTTCCCCTCCTCTTCTTCCTATGCTACTCACAATGATAAGAAGAAACATTATTTGAAGTACCAGGTGTCAATAGCTTTTCTGAAGCCTAGCAGGGACTGGGGCCATATTGATCTGGGGGGAGGGGGCTGCTGTCTTATCCATGAGAATCACAACTGAAAAGATCCCTAGAGATGACATTCCTTGAGAGATGCCAAGGAAGGTCCTTTATTTGTTCTTATTGCTCCAGCAGAACTAACTGGGAAAAGGTAGCCCTGAAGACATCCAGGTGCTGAACCATGGATAATTTTAAAGGTGATAATCAACTATTTGGATTTCATCTGGAAAAGGTTACTCTGATTCTATTATCTCTGGTCTGCCTCACTACTAATATTCAAATCAGCAGAGTTGAGAATATGTGCTCATTTTTCCAAAGTATATTGCAAATGTCTATAATAAAGTCACACTGATGATTGTAATCAATCAAAGTAAATGATTCCATCCTTAAATGAGACCAGATAAGGAGTGTGAGAGTAAAAACATGCCTTCAAGTATGATAGCAGCCAAAGCAACAATAAATATGAGATCATAGTTGACTGACATATGTTGACTTCATTGGGTATTTGTAGTCATTTGTTCCAGTGTATCCAAGTAAGCCAATGTTGAGGTTGTTATATTTGGCTGATAAAAGATAATAGTACAGAAAAGTTTTTGCTGCTGCCATCTAGTGGGTATCTGGATCTTTTCAGCCCAGATACAATTGTTCCCATTCAGGATTCAGTCAGTGATAGTTTCAATCAAACTAGCAACCTTTTCTTAAGAAAACTTGGATGGGTACAACTCCAATACACAATTCCTTACAAATCACTTGCTTTTACTTTTGCCCAGAAAGGTTCTCTTGGATAAATAAAGACAAAAGCACCAGTTAAATAGTAATAAAGTTAGTTCATGTATATGTAAGGAAAAGATCTTTCTGCACTTCGATGAAATTAACATACATTTAAATAGTAATGAAGTGACAGAGACCAGAGAAGAATATCAAGGACCACATTCAAACTGAGCTGCGGCCCTCTGAAAAAGATTCATTTTCAGGAACAAATGGCATAATTATGATACACCTTTCCTTTGCCAGACACATCTTTAAAAAGTAAAAATTGGAGAGCTTTTATCAATGTAATAATATCTTGTAAAGAATAATGTATTCCCTTTAGGGCTGAAACTAACTCATTCTAGATAGCTCTTCTATGCCCAAAGCTACAAATGGCAAGCATTGGGTTTAATACAATTTTAGAAATTTCATTCCTTATAACTATTTTATGAGAGACAATGGCATCTCAATTATTGGTAGAAACTCGGTCCACCACATCCTATTATATTTAGGGTTTTGGATTAAAATGTCTTTATACAGATATTTTAGATAGATAGATAGATAGATAACAATAAATCCTCTGACTATGTCTAACATGTCTATTATGTCATTCTACAATGCCAAAAAAAAGAGCCTCATTTTGCTTATTTCTTTCTACTAGGACCTCTTGAAAAAGTCCTTTTTTTAGAATGATGCCCAGCAAACAGCAACAATGCTACAGGTAGTTCTTGCTTAATGACCATTTGTTCAGCAACCACTCAGAGTTACAATGGCACTGAAAAATGGATTGTGGTTGTGATTTTATCACAATTTGAGTGCTTGGTTAATAGCTCACAATTACAAAATCACAGCATCCTGTGGGTCATGATTTTCAACTTTTCCTGCACAAGCAAAATTGGAAAAAACCAGCAAGGCAGAAATCACACTCTCATGAAGTCCCCTCTTAATGACCCATGATGATCTGTTTGCTTAACAATGGCAACTGATATTGCTGGAACTGGTTTTGCTAACTGGTGCAACCACCTGATGTTGTGCTTAAAGACCCTGTCTCTTACTGATAAGAATTTCCAGTTCCAATTACCATCTTGATATAATATACAAGTCAGTGGTGGAATTCAATTTTTTTTTACTACCGGTTCTGTGGGCATGGCTTGGTGAGCATGGCTGGGGGGGTCATGTGACTGGGTGAGCAGTTTCTGTAAGCAAGGCAATAAAAATTAGTCTAGAAACAACACCAGAATGTTTCTTTCCTGCCCTCCTTACAGGATTAACCCTGTAAAATGGAAAAAAACAAAAGGAGATTTCTTCTAACAACTGGTTCTCCAAACTGCTTAGAAAATTTACTACAGGTTCTAGAGAACCTGCTAGAACCTGCTGAATTTCACCTCTGATACAAGTGGCCCATCACATTAATAAATTGCATTAAAGCACGATATCAATTAGCCAGCACTGTTGGCTATATCAGCTTAAATAAACAGAAAAAGTTACTTGGATAAGTAGTGAAATGTTTCAAAATAAGCCCAATCACAAGGCAGCCTGTAGTGGACATAAGATTTGCAAAAACCTCACTTTTTAAATCACTATTGGATACAATCATTTAAAAATTAATCAGAGATCTTCTTATTGGCAGGATAAAGGAAAAGTATTTGATGAGTAAATTATCTTTCTAGACCAAAGAAAAATGTTTAAAGAATTGTAAATTACTAGCAAAAAGTTTTACAAGGATTTAATGTAAGAAAGTTTAAATTGATAAAGGAGGCAGTAATTTTGAAAGGTTATTTTTTTTTGACAAAAGTGCTTTTGAAAATATTGGAAAAACAGACTGGATTTTCATGGAAATCAATAAGGAATATAGAAAATTAGTGGATTTTACAAAACTAAGATAAAAGTAATATGAGAACTTATTATAAGTATGGTTATAACTACAAAGTGTCAAATGAGATTAAAGTATTAAGGATATAGAAAGAGAAAAGAGGGGAAAAGGAGAAGTTTGTCTTCCTCCCCCCTCCCCTTTGGAACAGACATTTTTATTTTGAACTACAATATTAGAATTACAACCTTCAGAAATGGGGCAAAGTGGGAGAAGAGAGGAGAGTCATTACAGCAGGGGTCCCCAACCCCTGATCTGTGGATTGACACCAGAAACTGGGCTGCACAAACAAGCGAAGGCCCTTCTGTGGGATGCAGGCGGCACACAAAACCATGCCCCCTCCAGTCCACAAAAATAAACCCTCTCTCTAAAGAACTGGTTCCTAGTGCCAAAAGGTTGAGGTGGAGGCTGCATTGGAGCACTTGAAAAAAAAAGACCATTATCCCAGAGATGTTGCAGAAAATGTTTGATGAATTGGGCAAAAAGGTCTCTGAATCAATTAATGATAACTTGGCAGTAATCTTTTGTTTTGAAGAAAGACTTGCAAAGGTGGAAGATGAAATGAAAAAAGACGATTGAGGAATCTGTGAGTCAAGGGACAGGAGATGTATAACAAATTAAAGTGTGAATTTTGAAAACCAAGATACCAATAGCACTTAGACTTATATACGGCTTTACAGTGCTTTACAGCCCTCTCTAAGCGGTTTACAGAGTCAGCAATTGCCCCCAACAATTTGGGTCCTCATTTTACCCACCTCAGAAGAATGGAAGACTGAGTCAACCTTGAGGTTGGTGAGATTTGAACTGCCAAATTGCAGGCAGTCGGCAGAAGTAGCCTGCGGTACTGCACTCTAACCACTGTGCCACCATAGCTCAGTCATTAGAAGTAAACAGGGAGATTGAAAAAGATGTAGATAATTTGGCACTGGTATTAGAACTGAGAGAAAAAGTCTGTTTGAGATTCAGAGATATTCCAGAGGATTTGGGTGAAGACCTTTGATGAGCAAAGGTTGTTAAAGCCTTATTATTATTATTTTAAATGAAATAAAGAGGATAATATGAAGGAACTGAAAAGGTTATAGGATAAATCTGAGATTTGTAAAAGTAAGAAATGTTCCAAGGGAAATCCTTTTGTATTTTTTCAGCAAGAAGACTAGAGACCAGGTTAGCCCTTCCTGCCTATATAGATATGAGTCCTGGACTCTGTAAATCAAACAACCAAACAAATTTCACAGGTGTGCTCTTAACTCCATTCCTTGGTATTGATTGGCAAAACCTTGTTTCCAACTTGGAGGTCTTGGATCTTGAACAGTGTATCAGCACTGAATCTGTAATTATCAGAGCCCAGATGAGATGGGTGGGCCATGTCATCAGAATGATTGACTGCCATATGCCTTGCCAATTGTTCTATAGTATGTTGTAGTCTTAGGAAGAGTTCAAGGTCAATCACATAAGCACTACAAAGACACTATGAAAGAAACCTTATGCCACTGTGATGTCTAGTCAAGGAATTAGAAGCTGAACCTGCCAGAAGAATTTACTGGCAAACCCTGTGCCTTTGAAGACAGGCACTGCCAAAAACTGGTAGAAAACTATGACCAACATCAAAGAATGATGTTCACAGATACTACAACAATGGACTTCCAGTGCCTCTGCTGCGCTGGCTCTGCTTCCAGATTGGAACTGCAGATCTATCTCTGCTTCCACAGATGAACTGCACAACAGATGTCTTCTTCAGTTTCAGAGGTTTGTAAACCCATATTATATAATTGTGTATGCCACTAAGTCTCATGAAAGTAAGATGGATAAGTTATATAGATGTAATTAAAAATAAATTTTCTCAATACACTTAAAAAAATAGTCTACCCTGCATCCCTGCAAATGTCAATGCAAACAGCTATTCTATCCACAGCTATCACCTAAGAGGGTATAGAACAATTTTTCCCTCATAAGTCCCTCCAGAAATATTTGAACGGTAATTCTAATTTGCTCCATCTAGGATGTCAAATATCATGAATGTTCAAAATAATCTGCAGAAGACTAGTACAGAGTGTGACAATGATGTGGAAAGAAATTATTTTATTGGCTTTTACCACTGTCTTGCTGCTTATAAAGAAGTAACAGAAATAGCTACTGTGCAAGGCTACTCTGCAAAATACCTCTGGTGCCCCTCACTCTATGTTACAAGCATCATCTTGCTGTTCTGATAGAGATAGATGAGTTTATGTTAATGACTTTGATTTCCTGTTTCAAAGCAGTAGTACAGGGGTCCCCAACCTGTGGGCCACATCCCGCTATTGGGCCATGACCTATTCTCAACTGGGCTTGTGAATGGCTGGCTGGTGTGTGCAAGTGTGTGTATGCACAGCCCCATTTGTGCAAGCAACATGGGGGCTTGCAGCCCCATTCACTCAACCAAAGGGTGCTCATGCACACATGCATGCATGCCCCTCTCCCTCCCACAAAACCATCCCCTATTCTGTCAGGGTATAAAAGTTCAGGAGTTGGAATAGACATGACAACAAATCAGCCAATGGGACTGTTTGGTGACTGAGACAGCTAGGAGCCTAGGCATGGCTTAGCTTAACTGTTCTGTTTATAGGAGTACCGTATTTGTTTCTCTTTGCTAATGTTCCTGTGCTGTGCTTGTACTTGCCATTTCTTCTTTTCCCTGCTATGTTGGAAAAACCCAAATGGGTATTGTATACATGCATCATGTTTTATATTATTGTACCATATATAAAGAAGTTTCTTCTTTAGTTTACTTTACTTTATTTAAATTTATATACCGCCCCCTCTCCTAGGGACTCAGGTAAAAGGTAAAAATATATAAACAAAATCTAAAAACCAATTTAAAACAATTAAATGAGCTGATACATTTAAAAAATTACAGTTAAAAATTAAGTTAAGATTAATTATAAAATTTAAAATTAAACCAACAATTAAAATAATCCTGAGGTGTCAGGCCAGGCTGGCTAGCTGGAAGAGATGAGTTTTCAACACACGTCGGAAAGCTCAGAGGTCAGTAATGGTCCAAATCTCAGGGGGGAGTTAGTTCCTTAAGGAAGGCGCAGCCACAGAGAAGGCCCGGACCCTCGGGGCCATCAGGCGACATTGGCCCGACAGTATATAATTGAATCCGCTGAATTATTTGACTGGGTGTTGGCTGGATTGCAACAAAGTCTGACAGGGTATGGGCCCAGAGCACACAGAAAATCACACAGTAATCAGACTGTAATCAAGCTGAGGTACTGCCTGTGTTATAAAAAAAGAACAAGGCAGGATGGCTATTGAATTCAAGGAGAGCTCTCTGCCTTGATTGGGACAGAAGTATTATATTATTTGGGCTGAAAAATTGGAATGTTTTCTGAAGGCTAAAAAGCTCTGGGATATTATTATTAATCTACCCCAGGGGTTATTAGCAGCTGCAGATTAAAGGCAGCATGATAAGGCACTGGACTACATAATTTTAAGTATGGAAGATGAACAATTTTTGAATGTAGCTAATTTGAAACTGCAAATGAAGTTTGGCTGAAATTGAGAAGTGTGCGTGTGAGTGTGTAAGCATGCAATATTGTGCAATTATCAAAACAATTGTAAAGAGTCTGGCTGCTACTACAAGAGAATGTGTAGAAACATTTGTTGCACATGCAGACTTTGTTTATTGAGTTATAACAGCATGAAATACAGATTCCTGAATCTCAGAAAGTGCTATTGGTATTAAAGTCTTGATGAAACTTGTGACAGTGTTTCAGCCATTTTTGATTGCAAACCAGAACAGGAATTACATATGGGAGCCCTTAAAGCCTGTTTGATTTCTGAAGAAATTCCTGAAGTGGGGGCCAAGGAGCAGAGAGAGAAAAGCAATAGACAGAATGTCTGCAGAGTCCAGAGTAATAGAAGAGACCAGAATACAGCCCAGCAGAGAATGTTTAAGAAGAAAGAACAGGAACAATGGCAGTGTTTCATCTGTGGTGATAATACTCATTTAAAGAAAGACTGCTTACAATGAAGAAAAACAACAGATAGATAAGCTGCTGTTGCAAAATTTAGCTATTGTAATAGCAGAGACAAATGGTTAATAGACAGTGGGGCTAGTCAAACAATTGTTAACATTTTAAATTGTTTTTCAGAATGGATCCAGCTGGTGGAGATGCAATAGCCTTGGAAAATGGCCATAAGGCAAAAGTCATAAGAAAAGGCAGTGTCCTGGTTCTATGTTTGGAGGAAAAGTTTAGTGTGTGCCTGAAATGGAGCATAATTTAATGAATGTCTCTAGTTTAGACAAACAAGAATTTGAGACCACATTTGTAAGTGGGAGATGTCTCATAAAGAGAAATGGAAGTGTATGTGCACATGGCATAAAACAGGATAGTTTTTATGTGTTTCAGGTTCAATGTGCCCAAATATTTGGAAATGTGGTACAACATGATTCATGCATTCATCTCTTGCACAGAAAGTTTGGCCATGCCAGCTTCAGAGTTTTGCAAAAGGTGAAACAATTTGGAGAAGGATTAAACTTGAAAGGGTGTAAGACATACTTGGATTGTGCAGTATGTAAATCATCAAAGTCCAAAGCATTTCCAGTAAACAAGAGTAGCACAAGGAAGACATCAAGAGCTCTAGAGTTGGTACATGCAGATTTTGTTGGGCCAATGCAAACCAGTTTGGGAGGAGCAAAGTATGTGCTGGCCATTGTAGATGACTACAGCAGATTTGGTTTCTACTATTTACTAAAGAATAAAATACAAGTGCTACAGAAATTTAAGCAATGGGTAAGCTTCATAGAAAGGAGATATAAACAACAGGTATGTCAGCTACAAACTAACAGAGGTTCAGAATTCATGTCAGCAAGTTTTCAACAATAGTTAGGAATAAAACAGACGCGCTAATGTATATACAGCAGCTGAGAATGGTATATCTCAGAGGGGGAATGGAGTCTTACAAACAATGGACTCACTATTGGAGGATTCTGGTTTGAGCAGGTCATATTGGGGTGAAGCCATGTTGACTGCTAATTATTTAATCAATAGGCTGTGGAGTTCATCTATTAATGATACTCCATATGCAGTATTATATGGGAGAAAGCCATCTCTGGTGCATTTAATGGTGTTTGGAAGCAATGCATGGGTGCATATTCCAAAAGCAATCAGGAGAAAAGGTCAATCAAAGGCTAGAAAACTCAGGTTTACAGGCTATGAGCCTGGTTCAAAGAGTTATCACTTTAGCGATAGAAGAAAAAGAATAGTGATTTCCAGGTCTGCTAGCTTTGCAGAGAAAAATTAGAATAGAATTTATGCCAATTTTTGGAATGATCCACTTAGTGATGATGATCCACTTAGTGACATTAGTGACTATCAGTGATCAGGGAGGAGAAGCTCAAAAGGAACAAGAAAAGGAGTCAGGGGAAGACAATGACTCAGATATGAAGCAAGAGAGGGTTGAAACACAGGAGCATGCAGGTCAGAGCGATGGAACAAGGGGATTCCACCTGACAGGTATTCTACTAGTGAAGTAAAGGTGTGTAATGTATGATATGAGCCAAGGAACTATAAGGAAGTATTGGTGCTACCCAAAGTTGAGCAAACGAAGTGGAAAGAAGCCATGGACAAAGAAATGGAATCCATGGATGAATATAAAGTGTTCACCTCTATGACTTAGCCACAGTGTTGCAAAGCTGTAGGATGTAAATGAGTGTAGAAAAAGAAAGTACTGCCCAACAATGAGGTCCAATATAAGGCAAGGTTTGTGGCACAAGGTTTTTAACAGATGAAAAACGTGCACTATGATGAGGTATTTGTGCCAACAGTAAAAAGTAAAACTGTAAGGTTAGCACTAGCATTGGCAGCAGCAAGTAACCATAAAATTTGGCATTTTGATGAAACCACAGCATTCCTCAATGCAGAATTAGAGGAAAAAAATTTCCATGGCTCAAGCACCAGGGTGTGAAAGTAAAAAGCCTAACTCTGTATATAAATTAAACAAGGCCATTTATGGCCTGAAGCAGTCAGCCAGGAATTGGAATATCTGTTTAGATATGGCATTGAAGGGTCTTGGATTCAAGAGTTGCAAGATGATGGTTGTATATAAACTGGAAAGTTACATGGTAGGAATTGTCAAATATTAGCATTTGTGGATGATTTTTGCTTCATTGCAAAAGATCTGGCACAGGTGAAGGAATTTGCTGATAAAATTGGAGAAAAAGTTTGAATTGAAAAATGTGGGTGAAATACAAAATTATCTTGGTGTAGAGATACAAAAAAACTGAGAAAGGTTGTTATATTCTCAATCCAACAAGAAAAATTGAACAGATGTTGGAGAGATATAACATGAAGGATTGTAATTTTGCTCCAACACCTATGAGCATAGATTTTCATAACAATTTGGGTGAGGACAAAAGTGAAGCCTGTGATCTAGAAATATATCAGTCAGCAATAGAGAGTCTGTTATATTTGTCACAGTGATCCAGACCAGACATAGCTTGTGCAGTAAGCATCTTAAGTTGCTTTGCTGCTGCACCAATGCAATTGTATCGGATGGGTGTAAAAAGGATTCTCAGGTATTTGAAGGGAACTGTAAATATGGGTCTTCAAATAAAGGTATCTGAAGAATTAAAATTGAGATATTATGTTGACAGTGATTATGTCAATGATGTAAAAACCAGAAAGTCCAATTTTGGGATTATGGTATTATTTGGAGGGGCTTTAATTGGTTGGAAGTCCAGAAAACAAACAGCTGTAGTCATTTCTACAGTGGAGGCAGAATTTATTGCTCTGTCTGAACTTTGTTCAGAGGTAACTTGGTATGTACAGCTATTACAGGATTTAGCATAAAGGTAAATGAAGCTGTAACAATGTTTGATATATGCATTAAAATGTCAACAGGTGATAGAGTAAAAAATAGAAGTAAGCATATAGATATTAAATATTGTAATATAAGAGAAGCCATCAAATGTAAATCAATTAGCTTGCTTCACTGTTCTTCAGAGGACAATCTGACAGATATAATGACCAAGCAATTGGGTGGAGTGCACCATGGAAAAATTATTAAGTTATTTGGTTTTATGTCTATTCCAGTGTCAGTGTATACAAGTTTATGAGTTGGAATAGACTTGGCAACAGGTCAGCCAATGGGGACTGTTTGGTGACTGAGATAGCTAGAAGCTTGGGCATGGATTAGTTTAATTGTTCTGTATATAAGAGAGTTTGTTTCTCTTTGCTAATGTTCCTGTGCTGTGCTTGTAGTTGCTACTTCTTCTTCTCCTGTCTTGTTGGAAAAAATCTGCATTGGTATTGTATACATGCATCATGTTTTATATTATTGTACCGTATATAAAGAAGTTTCTTCTATATAATTGAATCCTGCTGAATTAGTTGACTGTGTGTTGCCTGGATTGCAACAAACTCTGACATATTCCGCTCTCCCCGCCCCACCCGCCCTCTGCTGCTCCAGGCCACCAACCTGAAAAGGTTGGGAACTCTGAAGTAACAGATCAGATTGCCCTGAAATTGTAATTGGGTTCTCAGATTCAGCTACTAGATGAGCCTGCACATGCCAGGAGCTAATCCAGATCTAATCTCAGTGCCAAGTCCTGATCCTACACCACTGTTGGTGACCAGAAACTGAACCTTGTTATTTTGTTTGAAATCAAGGCTTTTATCACAGATTTCCTAAATTTCCTCACATTGCTTGGAGATTCCTGAGGAGGAAATATGCTCATGGATACATTTTAGGAAAAGAACAAATTGTATGTATACCTAGGTCAGTTTTGTACTGTTTTCTGAAGTCAGCATTTAACAGAATGGTTTGTTTTTTTATGCCCTAATCAACTAAATGCTTAAATAATATTATATATATTATAAACATACTATATTTCATCCTGTTTCACCCCAATAACATATACCAAGTTGCACAACAGCAACTAGAACAAAGCAGCAGATGGTAATATATCATGCGTGTCAAAGCAATTGTAATGCTTTGTATGTAGAAATTTCCTTTCCACATAATTAGCACTTTCTATCTGAGTCAGGACAGTGTTGCCACTATTAATTTGCCTGCTTACAGTAAGTAACCTTGGGTACCACCCTGTCCCTTTAGCTCCTCCTCACAAATAGATTGCTGTTTGTTGCAGATCTATTCAGGGACAATTCTTAATTCCTGCTACCTGGCCCTGTTCAAACATTGATCTTATTTAGCATTTAGGAGTTATACTTGGAATGTTTTAAATATACGGTATATTATATCATGTGTAGGTATCAGTTCAAATGCACTTTTGCAGGTTCACTTTCTCTCTCATCTGTAAAACTGAAATTGGCTTCCTAATGAACAAATATGTAGGAAAATAAGTGCATGGAACTGCAGATGAGAAATGTACACTGACTGCCTTGTTGTTGCCATAAGTGCCTAATACAGAAGCAAATGCCACTGCGAGTATTTCAGTTGTAACTGTTTTGTCTATATAGGCAGTCTAGTGTGAGATGGGAAACAGGAAGCCTAGTTTTGGTAGCCAGAGCAAGCAACAATGCATTGTCAATTGAGAACAGTTTTTCTCAGTGTGAAAGGAGAATAGGAGACTCAAGAGTGATCCCTAGTGTGACAATGTCAACACATGCATGAATGGATAGGCTAAGGATTTTTGTGCCTCCCTTACCTGAGCATCTTTGAAACTTCTGGTCCCTACATCCCTGTACTTGCTGGTGAAGGTCTGCACAAGAGGATAGTCCCATAAAAAGCACTCTGCCAAAGAAAAGGCTCCAGTTTTAATTTTTAAAAAAATCTGGCAATTTCTGGAGGTAAAGCTGGAGGAGGAATCCGCATCAAAAATAGCCTAGCTCAATAGTGACAAATTGGGAGTTTAGGTGAAGATGTGTGCTGAATCACAGAAGGATTACAATGGAAGCTCTAAAGGGCTCCGTTGGTCATTTACACAATGCCTGCAGGAGAAGAACAAAGCCCCAGTCTTGAAGTCTCTTTGGATGCTTCTTTTATATAAGATTGGAGAGACAATGGGAAATTGATTCATCATCATGTAGCGGACTATCAGGAAATCACCAGGCAACTAAAAAAGTAAGAACACATATTTACTTTCAATTTCAAAATACGAATCCTAAAGGTTTGTCAGAAGTTTGTTCAAGGCATGCAACTTTATCCTCAACTCCCCTTTTTTCTTTGATAAGGTGCCTGCAAAAGGAATCGTTGTTCATTTGCAAATAGGCATGAGGCCACCTTGCCCTCTGTTAATAAGATGAAGTTGTTCATTCAGGCTTCCAAATATTTTTTAAGCAGACTGGCTTTGCCCAGGAATTGCCCTCATTCTGTAACTTGTACTTCTCCTATCCAGATTTTTGAAATATTATTTTAGAAATAGCTGCCATGTGGCTGTCATTCTCAAATGATTGTCCTGGTTATTTGAGGAACATTTATTATTTATTTATTTATTTATTTATATACCGCCCCCTCTCTCCAAGGACTCGGGGCAGTGAACAGCCAATAAAAATACAAAATACAAAATACAATTAAAATCAATTAAAATAATTAAACAAAGGCTAATCCTTTAAAACAACATT
>JAEANM010011833.1:0-11038 GCA_017656035.1 Myanophis thanlyinensis | reverse complement strand
GAGGAGAGAGAGAGAGAGTTTTATTAACATGTCCACACTGAGAAACATAAAGGGTTTCTCGGGAACCAATTTTATTACATTTGTTTGGGAGTTATATGGATCTTTCGAATGGAAATTGAGAGTACAAAAATAGATTTGGTTGATTTATGAGGCATCTCTGTTTTCAATTCACCATCAGTATGTGCAGACACGATGCAGTCAAGAAATGAAGCATCTGGTTTCCCCACGTTTCATTTATGAACTTTAGCACCAGATGTAAATCATTCATAAAAATCCCAAAGTGTTGGAAGGGCCTCTTCCTTCATTTTAACAAACAGAGACTGCAAGTACTATACCTAAGACTTCACATCATTTGTTACAAACGATAGGATCTGAATTTTAAAAGACTCACAGAAATAAATTTTCAAGGCAGTCGGAAGAGAGTAGGGGCAAGTCGGGGAAATGAAAAGAATAGTGATCCGTACCATCTTACGTGGCTGTCGGCAAATTTTATTTGAAAACAAAAGCTGTCAATTTGGTTTATTCAATGCAAACTTAACAAGCAAGACAGGTTTTTTTTAAAAAATAAAATAAAATAAAAGAACAAGTTTCTTTAGTGTTAGCCTTTCTCAAATTCATTCCATTAAACTAATGACTTTATCAGAAAACAGTGGAAATATCCCAAACTATAATTTTCTGTACTAGTATTAGCCTATTAAGCCCCAAATTGCACAGAACAAAGCATTTTCCTGCCCAGAACTTACAATCTTCCTTTGAGGCCATTCTCCAGATGCCTCTGCCAAAACGTAGGTGATCACAAAGCAAAGGGCCTTTTTTGTAATGGTGTTTTATGCCTATGAAGAGACAATCCTGTTTTTATCCTTTTTGATAGTGGTGTTTTTCCAGGTATTTAATGATATGCAACTGCTCACTGTGTTATGGCTATTGTATTTGTTATGTTTTCATATAGAGACAAAGACTGAGTCAAATAAAAAGAGAAACAGAGACAGAGACAGAGAAAGCACATGGGGATATGCTTTCTCTGTATCAGTATAGTCCAGCTGAAGTAGAACTCACCTTAAATCTATCAAACCATGGTATGATGCCAGCCAGGCAAATTTACTTCTAGTCCCTTTAGTTGTTACCTCTAACTCCAAATTTGCCTCCTAATCAGTTGTTTTAACATTGCTTTAACTAAGACTGTGGTTGAATATTGAACCCCATAACCATGTTTACATTTACTCTGGCATTACAGAAAAATGAAGACCCAGTGTAACCTATGTACTGCAGAAATCAAATGGCCAGTGAACTCTATTTCATGTTGGTAAAAAGAAATCAGGTGTTGGCAATCAAGAACAGGAAAAAGGGAGCAAGATAAGAGAATCTTGCACAAATTAGTTTTCAATAGCATTGTGTTTCATATAGCTCTCCAAAGCATTCTTCTTGAACTGTTTGAAATATTACTAAAATATCCTTTCTTTAGACATTCATATGGTAAGCTGAATCAATTATATGGTTCAATTCTACTGTTGATGCAATTCAACCAACTAAAAAGGTAATAAGGTTTTCCATTTTTGCTTTACCCCTAATTCTTTGAATTTTAATTCACTTATTTTCTATTTCTGTTATCTGTTGGTTCTAAATGGTCTTCTGTTCTATCAGTATGCATTTGACTAGTTCACACTTTTTTTCTTTGTTTATGTATCAAACTTCTTAACTATCTCCCTCACAGAGAGCTTCATCAACTGAAGCTACCACTATTTTAGTCTGCAGATTACTAACTTCTGGTTTTTAATTTTTTTTGCTTATCATAGAATATGTATAAAGTGTAAACCAATCAATAACATGTCCCTATAGTTTTCAGTTGCTCCGGTTTGTTTTCTTAAGTATTCCAATTTACCACCACTGTCTTTTGTAATAATATGCTTTTTCCTTATTATTTTACAATTTACTTAGTACTTTAGGTTTCCTAGAATAGATAAATCCTAGAATAGATACCTTTTGTACCTCCATGGGTGATTTATTTATCAAGTTCTAACTTCTTCAATCTTCCTCATTCTCTATTTCTGTTAAAATGGTTTTAAAACACCGAGTTCTAACCATATACAAAAATATTTAAATTGACTTATTCTGATTATATCCAAGTTTTTTTTTATTTTCCAATTTGATTAGGAAGGTTGATTTGATGTAAATATTAATCTAAATTGTCTATGACTGAAACTTCCAAAATCAAAGCTTTATCCAGCCCCATTAGAGGTATCAGTTTGAAGGTGAAAGTTCATTCTCTGAGCTTGTGGATTGGTTTCTGAATGTTTCATTACCAGACTAGGTAACATCTTTGTCAGAGGTATTAATTTATTTGCAAGAAATCAATGTCAAACCAAGTCTATGAAAATCCTGATTCAATTCCTCTTCCAGCAATGGAAACTTATTGGGTGATTTGTGATTTGAGGCTAATCACTCTCTCTTAGCTCAATATGATTCACAGGATTGTTGTTGTATAGAAAAAAGAACTATGTATACTACCTAGAGCTCCTCTACAGATAAATAAATGGTGAAATAAATAATATACTAACCATTTAAAATTAATTGCTGCTTTTGCATTCTTTCTTTATTCTGGCAACAGCTGTGCTATATATTACTAATTTTATCTGTTTAATATATTGAGTCAAACTCAATAAGTGTTTTATTTTTATATAAATAATAATTAAGATTTGCTAAAATATATATACTATTTTATAAATCTTTAGACCAAATCTGAAAATTGCTACTATTCTCTCCATGATGTAGACTGTTCAGAGACTTTAGGAAAAATAGAAAGTTCTAGTATAAAGTTTTATTATATTCATGGCTGAGGCAACCATTGAATTAAAGAACATATACCTCATATCCACTAGCAAGATATGTCACCTAGTATATACCTTGGAAATGATAAATCCATAAATACCATACATATCATGTGGTGCCATTTAGAAGTAAACAAACCTATGCAAAGCATAGAAAAAGAGTAAGAAATACATTAAAGGTCAGAAATAAAAAGAAAAGGAACTCTAATGAAATTCAATTTACACAAGGAAAATTCTTTCAATCCTTACAAACTATTTTGCTTCCTGTTCAGAAGTTATTTTATAATTTGCCCTTTGTCCACCACCCCCCACACACGCTCCTTCTGAGTGTCTTATCAATTTCAATCACTTTCTCAAATTTTCCCTTCCTCTATCACTTTTCCTTCATATGTGTGTTTTATGATTCAACCCTCATTTACCTTTCTATAGGACCAATCCATTTCAACATCTTGTATATTCAACACTCACTTTCATATTCAATCCAAATTCATTCACCATCGATGGGTAATTTTATATGCTATTGAATTCAATATGCATGGGATACTTAACTCTTTGCACTACATCAGACTAATTGTGATACATATACATATGGACAGAAAGAATTTTAACTGAAGTTTCCAAAAGAAAATAAGAAGAAGCAATCTACTTAAATAAGGTAAGCTTTATTATAAATCAGATGCTTTGCTTGCAGAAGATTTCAGGTTCAGTCACTGGCATTCCTAGATAGAGCTGGGAAAACATTTTGTGAGAAATCTTGGAAAATCACGCTCACCAATGCAGTTAACATCATAGGCAGCTGGTATGATTTAGCTTAATAAAGCTTCCTAATAGTTGTAGTTGTAAATCTTTTGATTATAATATATTTTATTCATATTTGTCATATTGGTTTATAGGTTAAGCTCATGTAGGAGGACACAGGGTGAAGACTTTTTAAATAACACAGATATCATCTTCATAAATTGCTGCAAAATATATGATTTAGATGCTCATATTATCCAGCTTCACCCTTTTCTCTTCAACAATTTTAATAACTCATGCTATGTATAATAATATAAATAGGAGTGCAGTAAGGATCTATAAAGTCTACTTAAGGCAATTATTTCAGAAAGGTATCTGATTTTTCTGATTCTTCTTCTGACTGTGTTACAAGCTGTGGCCAATTCTCCTTTAATATTCATGTGCTACATTGAACAATGTGTCCCTACTCCACAGCATTTGTGTAGTCCAACTCAACATTGCCTTATCTACTTCTTCTGTTCTCTACAGTATCATTGTTCATTCATATTGACTGTTCTCACAGATCCCTAAATTGGGGTTTTCTTTTGCAGAGGAAGAAAAATCCCACTGATTTGCTTATGATCCATGCCATTTCCTGGGCAAAATGCTTATCAATTCCTTTCCTCTTGTAGATTTTTCTATTTGGCTTGCATTATCAATTGATGAATGGGTTATGACATACTATTTACCTCAATCTACAGCTCAAGGGACCTCACATCTGCCACCCATTTGATTCCCACTAAATAAATCATCATCACAAAATATGAAAAGGAGGCTGGATCTGAGAAAGCCAGGGCAGCCAGCAATCAGGCTGTTGGCATACAACTTACCTGTTCTATAAACAGAACAGTGATATTGTTGGTTTGCCTATGACATTAAGATGTTCACACACCTGCCAGGATGTTTCCTCCTATTTGGCCTTCTTCATTTTTTATGATTGGTTGGAGAAACATTCCTGTAGTTTTCTTTTTTGTGTGGCATTTGTATAGCAGACTGATCTCAGGTTCTCAGACTGAACAGCTGGTGTCTTGGCTCTCATAAACAGAAAAGACAAGCTATAACCTCATCATCTCCCAGAGCATAAATAGTGTGCCTGGTAATAAAATATTATGGAGAATCATTGATGCTATCCCCATGTATTTAGTCTACATGTGCCAGAGAAAACAAAGCCATGAACTGAAAAACTCAAGGGAATTGATTAAGATTTGGTCATTTGACACGGCATTTCTGGGGAATTACATAAAATCCAGCCAATTCATGAAGTTTAAAAGAATGGGCATTAGGGCTGTGCAAAGGCATCCTTTGATTCAATACAGTTTTGAAGTAGTAGTAAATTTGATTTATGAATCAGATTTGCTTTAAAGCAGTAAATAAAGTCAGATAGCTTTCAAGTACTTGAAGTTTCTTGAAGCATATTACAAATTCAGTGTTGTTGTTTTGCTGATGCTGCTCCTAAGACTTACAGACAAGTTACAATGCCATCACTTCCACATATAGAGAATACTGAAGGATGGGTTTAAAGGCATGATGGACTCCTTGATGTTAGCCAATCAGCATAGAGCCTCTAACTTCCTTGCCTATAACACCTTTATTAGTGTGGCAGAGCTAACATTGCTTTGAGTTTCATTCAGTTTCTTTGCTCTCAACTCCTTTGATAAGACCAACCACAAGCATTAGCTTGACCTCTGGGTTAATATTGTAATATTTCAGTGCTAATCCTACAATGTACTAGAATGGTCTCTGAATATAAGCTCAAGGATAACCTATACTCTTAAGTTAAAAGTTCTTTTTAAATTCAGCATGACCAGGGCAGATTTAAGCCTCCTGATGAGGAGGGCCAGACTAATTCACTATGCACTAACTAAATGTTTACTGTCTTCTACAAATCCTGTGCATTCTAGAAATATCATATGTGCCATGCCATCTTCTCCATGCTGCCTCTGCTAAGTAGGAGAAATGGGCAGCATATAGCATTAATAAATAAATGTAATAAATACATAACTACCATAGAATATTTTCAGCAAGCTACAACCCTGATAAAGTGATGAGAGGGGTCCTTTCTAGGAGACCCCTAGATGGCCAACTGGTTATGCCAACTCTCCTGGCATCTCATAAAAGCAGTGATTACAGGAAGGAAAGTCCTCAAATTACCTGAATAGTGCTTTCTTGGCGTTACCCTCCTTCTGCATTGTTTCAGCACAACTTCTTTCTGTCCTGTTTGCTGAACAATTTGGAAGCTTCTTCAAAGATCTCTCTATTATTTTTGTCTTAAGACAGGTTTGACAGGACTATTTCAAAAGTGCATTGCTCTAAACTAAAACTGCTGAAACTTGACAAGTCTAAGATGCTTCAGCCAAAATGTTTGATGTTTCCCCATTATAGTCTATGGGCAAAATCTATGGACATTTTTAAATCAAATGCCATATCATCTTACTCTTAAATTTCAAAACTGTTGATTCAAATTGAATCATGCCCTTTTTTGCATCTTACATCTCCAATTAGAATCAAATCTGGACTAATTTGCAGTGGTTTATCAGTAGGCTACCAGCCACCATATTGTATTAAATTTGACAGGAGAGGAGTTAAGAAGATATTGCTGGATTTGGTTAAAAAAAAAAAGGCTGGGCCAAATGGCTCCCCTCCCATAACTATTCTTAACCACATTTAAAGCTTGAGAAAAACCTGCTTTTGTTTCCCACAAGTTACTAAACACCAAAACATATTTAAGTAACAAAAGTTTCCTCCATGTTTGTAGGTAGAGGTGTTAAACTTATGTCTCAGGATATTTTACCTCTTATTTTTATTTTTTTAGAAAACACAGTCCGATAGTATTCTTCTGCTTTCTCTAAATAACTTGCAATAACATGATCCAATAGCCATTTCAGGGAATGTGGTGGTAAGTAATGAATCAGCTGCATTCTTTGCAGAGACTGGGGGGGGGGGGGAGTAAGATATTGTGTCATGTGGCTCCAATATATTCTGGGAAATACAACAAGTAAGGTTCTACTTTACTTTCTATTAAGTTTAAAACCCATGGCCAACACATACTAAAGTAAGTCATAATCTCTCCCACAGTGTTGGGGAAATAATCTTTTTCCATTCCACAATTTTGGAAAGACTTTGCTTTATTTCAAACATCTCCCCAAGTCTTTTCTGCTCTCTCTTCCTCCCTTCCTGAAAGAGAGAGAAACAACTTCATCTAGGAATGTTGTGTGTTTGTATTTGTCAGTGTGCCGGTATTGTGTGTCAGTGTCTCTCCCCTTAGAACATAATCATCTGATGCTCTGTAGCAGTGATGGCAAACCTTTTAGAGACCGAGTTCCCAAACCACAAGTCTTGTGCATGTGCACATGCACACACCAGAGAGCCAAAGACCAGCTGGCTGGCAGGTAGGCAGAGCATCACAACACCAGCAGCTCTGCAGGAGGCGAGATCTTTTTCTTTCGCAAGAAGTTGCAATCAATGGCAAGAAACGCTACGGAGAAACACATTTTGCCATTGCTGTTCTATAGTTTCTTCTACTTTCTGTACCACAAATAAAGCCCAGGGAAATGTTTCCTTTTTTTCTGTTTCATGAAACATGGGCAGCAAGGACATTGTAGTACTTTCAATGGACATACAATGGAGAAAACTAAGTACCCTATACAGCCTCATCCTACTCCTAGCCTCCTGGGAATGAAAACTCCAGTGGACTTTTCTTGCACCATATGCAAAGCAGTGTTTTCTCCCTATATGAGCAAAGCAAGAATGACCAAACTGCCTGGTGCCCATCACCATATACAAATAGTCCATTCCAAATGACTGGTATATGCTCTTTCCCTAGGACCGAGTCTCTGCTCTCAACACTTGTTTTGTGCTGATCTTCTTGCTATGAAAGGCTGGATCTCTTAAACACACACAGAACAAAACCAGGTTCAGTATCTGAGAAATTCCCTGAGGCCGGGTACCAGCAAGAATCTGAAAGCTTGGAAAACTAAATCTCTCTGGTCCTAGTGACCAACTCAGATTAGATCCTGCAACATTATCCTGAGAAATGTATTTTTGCCTTCATTCGTGAAAATCAGCTTCAATTGTAGAATAATGAATGACAAATATTTGTGGGGGGGGTGGGGGGTAGCTTTAAAAGAATTTAAATGCATGCAATTGTCAAGGTTTTATTAAGTTTCCTAGTCCAAAGAATAGTTGTCCTTACTCCCAGCCATTCCAGCTATACAGGAAACTTAGCTAAAGGTTCAGAGTGGAAAAAGCCAAAAGATAAGTCTTTTTTTAGCACTGAATGAAAAGTTTTGGGCAATTGAAATCAGCACAACATTAATCTCTGGTGGCATCTCTAATTATATTTTTTAATCACAATCAATGAGAAGACAAGGGAGCAGCACTCCCCTATTGTTGCTTCTTCGGAAACTGGTCTTCAGCAATATGCTAACTTGGTTCAGAAGAAAATATAAATTTATCATTGATAATCCTATTCTCTGTAATTTTGCCTTATATAATGAATATGAAGCTAATGTAATACTTAAAGTAAATGTATATAATTCATGCCAATTTCTTCTTTCTGTGAACATATATGTATATATGTGGGTGAATATGTGTAAATTATTATTATTATTATTATTATTATTTATTACATTTATATACCGCCCCCTCTCCCTAGGGACTCGGGGCGGTTCACAGCAGATAAATACAGATACAAAATACAAGATACACAAAAACAATTTAAAACCCAGTATAAAATCATTAAATACGCTGAAGTCTAAAAATATTCAATTTAAAATCCCATTTAAAATTAATTATAAAACTTTAAAACCCAAAGTTAAAATACCCCGGAGATATCAGGCCAGACATAAATGTATGTCTGTGCATGTGCGCACAAACAAATGTACATATTTATAAATATACATATGCATATATAGAATAGAGCCCTTTGAAAACAAAATGAATGTAGTCTATGAGATTTTTTTTAGATGCTGCAGTAACCCACACAGCACAAAAGGTTCTGATAAATGAGGTTTGTTAAGGATAAAATTCAATAATTGTCTTTTAGGAGAAAGGTTATAAAAACTTGGAAAAGAGGTTAATAGAACAATATTAATTGCTTTTGTTCTGGCTGATGGAGAAGTGTGCAGTGTTCCTATGAATAAAAAGCAAGAATGAAGATGCTGCCCATTACCAAAAGTTAGGTCAAATTTCAAAAGCTCATCTTCAACCCTAGACTGCCCAGAAATGACAAATTAGAAAGAATAAGAAGTATTATCAAGGTTTTCCATTCAATTACTTTAACTGAAAACTGCAGGAAAGAGCTGTCAGAAAAAGCCTAGAATTACAGCCATTTTTTTTTGTGGAGATGGCAAAGGGAGTTCGCATGAGAGGACACTCAGCATACCACAGCCATCATATTTTACAAGCTTGACCTCTTATTTTGTATTATCAAAATGCCAATTATTACAGGTGTGTCAAGAGCTCTGAGGTACAGTTTGTCATGGCTAACAAGGATCATACTATAGTCCATTACCTCACATGATGTAGCTGTCAAGAGTAAAGGGGTTTGGTCTCCATCTTGAAACAGTCCCAGACAGAATTATGTTGGCCAGGAGATCCATGTTGGAGCTTCTTTTTAAAGAAACAAGACTGGGATTGAGTTATTGAAGAAAAAAGCAATTATTTTTACTTGCACTATTACTGATTGCAGAATATTATTTCCAGGCTCTTTTAAACTGAGTGTTTTTTGATGCACATAAATAATCTTATCATTAATAAAGCAGTTTTAAAAAGTATTCTTGATGTAGATATTAGAAGGGAACCATAAAAAAAATAGAGGGAACTGATGCATAGCATTCTGGGCAACATTCAAAAGCATAAAAAGTAACAATGGAAAATCTGAAGTACTTATTATACTTCTGAAAAAGTGTTAGGTAATTCAGAAATTTTCCAAATCTTGGCAAATGTATTCCTGCCTTATCTATCTGCCAGTATCAAATACATTTCAGACTGAATTAATTGCTTTTAATTTTCTGTGAAGTAATAAAATATATTTATATATTTTAATTATATATTTTCCTTTACTAATTGTTCTCTGCTATGGAGCCTTTCACAACCATGCATAACATTTTTTAAAAAAGCATTTTTCTCAATATTCGTTTTCGGACACCGATTTGAAAGGCATACACTTTGAAGCTGCAAAAATATGCATTTTAATGACATTTTTGAGACAAGGAATGTTTTGAGAAGGATGCTAACAGACTCCATGAATTATGTGCTTGTCTGTCTCATGACAAGTTCCATTGTGCTGGATCACACCATTCCACTTGAAAAGACTTCAAATTTATGACAGATTACTTCTATATCCCTAATGCAGATGTGAAGAATTTTGGGCATAATTTTGGAAAAATAATTGCATTTCTTAATAACTGGATATTATCCTTGGTGTTTATGAGTTTAAACTTATTTTGAATGAATTTCAACAACTTGAATTTTCTCAATTTCCTTGCCATAGATATAAGATCATATTATTAGCTTTAAAATTTTAAACTGCACTTGCAAATAGGTTATAATTTTGCTGCTAGCTCTTTGTTTATTTTGATAGGCCTAAATGTAAATTCAATTATTATTCCCATATTTAAATTGTTGTACTCTTTGAAGAATTTTTCCCCTTGAAAAGGAATAGATTTATAAAGAAGGAAGAGGAAGAAGAGGAAGTTTAATATTTACACTGCAGCTTTACATTACATACATGGCTAGGAAATATGTTCCACTTTCCTAAAAAATAACTTTACATGGTCATAAGTAGAACTGATTGGTGAATAACCATGTCTCTGGTGTATATCAATTCCTAATTCAACCTTCATCACTTTCATTTAAAAAAAAAAAAAAAGGAGGCAGGAGACTCGAAAGACTGTGTTAAAACAGCCACTACTACTCTACATAGACAATTCTGTGGTAAGTATGATTAAGATAGAGCCATATTCATCTAAAAGAATTTTCTGCACTAAAATCAATGCCATATGAAGAAGAGATTACTGGAAACCACTTGATGACATGGTAGTGAAGTCACCTTGGGGACTGAGGGACTAAGAAAATTCTTGAGAAAATTAAGGCGCAGGGCAGCAACTTTCCTGCCAAGGTTTACAAAAGGAACGGCTGAGTCCAGAACAGGGCCACATGGAAGTTAGTAATAGGTCTATGAAGTATTTATTCCCTTGAAAAATAATATATTCATAAGCCAGTGAAGGAAATTAGAAAATAAGCATGGCTGAAAAACTGAACACAAAAAACAGATGAAGGCAAAACATATAAAAGGAACTGAGGGAGAGGTTAAAGAACAATAGTTTTAGGATAGCCATTTTGTTATCAGCCAACTCTGGCCCCTGTTCTTACCAGAAATGGATGTGAAGCAGCAGATTGCAGGTCTTTCTTATTTTATTTTATTTTATTTTATT
>JAEANM010011832.1:0-15085 GCA_017656035.1 Myanophis thanlyinensis | reverse complement strand
GAGAAGCTCCCATAATTGCCCACGCGGCCGCATTCTGCACCAGCTGCAGCCTCCGGATGCTCTTCAAGGGGAGCCCCGTGTAGACAGCGTTGGCATAGTCCAGACGGGAGGTTACAAGGGCAGAAGTGACTGTGCGAAGAGCGCCCCGATCCAGAAAGGGGAGAAACTGGGCGATCCTACAGACCTGATAGAAAGCCCCCCTGGAGACGGCTGTATGGTTGTAAGTTGAAGACTATCTGTAATGTTTCCCTGCTGATGTGAAATTTTCATTAGCACTCCAGTTTTAACAAATGCACTGAAGGCTTTTGGTCTGTCCATGCTACTGTTGATGATGCCACAAACTCTATTTAAATCATAACAAATCATAACATTACTCTTGGAGAGGGGTTGTTGTTGGGTTTTGGGTTTTTTTGCAAAAAAGAAAGAAACCAACCAACAAGCAAAGCAAATCTTCAATCACCTTGAAGCCAAAGCCATTTCCTGAAAGCACTATTATTAAAATTCAGTTTAACCTAAAACCTCTAGGACAACAGGTAGAATTTGAAGACATTTGAAACCAAAGGTAGGATAATAAAAGGGGAAACCAGTATGCTGACATCTGAATCATAAATTAAGAATTTGTCATGCAGATTTAGGCAACTCTATTTCTCTTTACAGTTTTCATTCTCTGGGTTGATTAAATCTAGCAAGAACCTAGAGTTAGAGTAGAATGGCAGAATTCACCCCTAATTGACATTGCCAGTTTAGAAAGAGGGAAGGGAAAAAGAGAAGAACTTGCACAATCCAAGTACATTTTTCTACCATTTTGGCCAACTTCATAATGCAAATAATGTGTAGAAATACTCACAGGATAATACTAACTCATCCATCATTTTGATCTATCACCATACGCTTCAGAATAGTAGTATGTTTTATAATCCACATTCACGTCCACTTAATTTAAAAATACTGCACACTTTTAAAACACAATTTCAAAACTATTTTGATAGCATTGGTATCCACTTTATAACTAGATTCAGTCCTGATGTACCATTGGTTTCCACTGATCATCTGAGGAGAGATGGGCATTTGGTACTCACTGAAAATGGTGTGAATTTTTCTAAACTGGCATATTTGTCCTCACTTTAATCCTGAGTGCCCAACCTTGGCAACTTTAAGACTTGTGGACTTCAACTCCCAGAATTTCCTACCCAGAATGGCTGGCTGGGGAATTCTGGGGTTGAAGTCCACAAGTCTTAAAGTTGCCAAGATTGGACATCCCTGCTTTAAAATGAGATGCTTCATAACTTTCCTTTATAAAACACTGTCTGAAAGCTACCAAGTCCACAGAAATGATTCTCAAGTAATAAAGTAATAAAAGGTGCTACATGTTCAAGCTAGGCTGATTATTTGAGAGAGAGGAAAAAAAGCATTCAAACTTGTTACTCAATGCTGCTAGTCAAAACGGACATATTTTAGCCAGAACTACATCATGTAATTCACCTGATTGTACAGCTTCGCCTAAAGTTCTAAACATTTCTAAGAAAACGAGATTCCATTGACTTTCTAAAGCAGTTACCTTTCTAACTTCACCCTGAAGCCTGCAATTATTTTCAGGCACTGAAAGTCAGGAAGGCAAGAGGGAAATGAAGCTTTCAAAATTACTTTCTTAACTTCCTAAGCGTTAGTAAAGAATTTTACTTTTCTCCTTTTCCCCACAATACTGTAACCTTTTCAAATATGTAAGAAAAGGCAAAGATTTCCCCTCTGACTCCAGGGAGCAGCACTCATCTTCATTTTTTATCCGAGACAATCAGCATTGTGTGAAGATATTTCTGTGGTCAGATGGCCAGTATGAATATCTCCCAAGGCATGCAGAATGCTGTTACCTTTCCACTGAAGTGGTACCAATTTACCTACTCAATTTATCAGCTTTCAGACTGCTAGGTGGGCAAGAACTGGAGCAAGTAATGGCAGCACAGCCCATTGCGCATTGCTCAAATCTTGAACTCAGGCTGTCAGCTTTCCAGTTGATGCTTTTCAGCATCTTTAACTGCTGAGCCATCGCACCCCTACCTTTTCAAATAATAGAGTGCTAATAATTTTAATTACATTATATAAACAATGCATTGAAAACTACATTGAAATAATGCAATCTATCCTGATTTAGACCATTGTAATAAAAGAAAAGAGAAATCACAGAGATAAAGTAGCATGGTTATCACATGCAAGTTCATCCTTTATCCAATTTCAAGCTATTGTGCATTCAGAAAAATGCCTAGATTTACATACTGAAATTGGAAATAAACACAAGTGTCACAATTCTTTTTCAGACATCTAATTAATTCACCTAATACTCCACACACATTTTGGGCAACAACCACACAGGACTGATGCAAACTTAAACCCCAAAACCTCAGGAAAATGCCAGCTTGCTTACCCATAAAAACATAGGACAACAGTGAAATATAAACCATTTATTTTAACACAAATGCAGTTGGAAAATAAAAAGTACATTCTTAAAATAACGTCTCACCTTGCACCAACAATTAATTCTTTTTGTCTTGGATCAAATGTTATTTGAGAGAAGTCAACAGCACTTTCCGATCTGAATGCATGTAACCAAGGAGCAAGTTCTACAAGAATAGAGAGAAAATAGTAATAATACTCATACTGTTAGCATTTATTTTCATTTGGTGCTATCAAATAATTTCATCTATACCAATTATCTCAACAGTTTTTTAAAATTAGAAAAAGTAACTAATGACTTCAATTCTGTTCTGGTTTTCTGTAGATCCAGACTCTGTCTTCCTTCTTATTTCTTTTCTGTGAGCCTCTTAATATATGTAAATACTGTCAGCATCAGAATTAAGACCTAGGGAAAATTACAAGATGCTCAAACCTATCTTGTCAACCTTTTCTCCCATCCTCTGCTTTATAGAACAATATTACTTTTTGAGTAATATTAATATGAATATTAACTTTAATAGATAACCAAAGAAACACCAATTTTAGACTTGCACTTAAAAAAGACAAGCAGCAAAGAGGTGGTGAGGGATCTGAAATACTTCTTTTTCCTGTAGACTTTTTATTTTATTTTTCCATATTTTTACATAACATCACATATCATTGATCAAATCATATATAGTCAAATATACAAATATCTCTCCAAATAAAAATTTGTAATTAACAAATATAATAAATAATTCATAATTTCATATAAAATTGTATCTCTCCATGTCAGATTTTTCCCTCTTCTATTCATATTTTTTACTTTATTTTAACCTTCCAAACAACCATTCATTAAGTGTACAGCATGTTATCTGGGCATCTTTTAGCATATTACTTATATCATATAATATTAATCAATTTTGGTACAAACCTAATCAAATTATCCTTCACAATTCCATTGTTATTCTTGATTCTAATAATGTTACTATCCTTAAATACTGTTCCCTTTTTCTACATAGAATTCATCATATCAAAGTTGTACCTATCTCCATTATCAAAATCTCTATTCCTCTTTTAATTTTATTTTTCAAGCATTAAAATAGTTAAAATATAAATAGTGATACACATTTCCCTACTTAATTCTACATTATTTTTGTATCATTCCTCTTCTATTATTTAATAGGTTTAACAATAGAAATTTAATATCATTTTTCACCTCATCATTACTTATCTTTAAACATTTTTTACAATTATATGTATTGAATTTACTATCTCCTTAAGTGCTAAAATAAAAAAAAATCAAAACATTATGTTTAATTATTCCCCTAATCCTCTCTCCCTTTATCTTAATCTTTTGTCTGTGCCTCTGAACATATCTATCTAGCCATCATCCCTCCTCTTCCTTAATGATCTTATCTTTCCCTTAACTTGCCTATCCCTCTGCAGGTTTCCTCATTCTATTTCTAGTTCTGATGACACCTGATTTGTCTTCTTTGAGCTTTCCTCTCACCCCCCTCCTTTTACTGTAATTTAGTTCCAAAGTATTTGTCTTTTTTCTTATCTCTTTCCCTTGTGGAACCACCAGAGCCACTATTCCCTCCTTCGCTCTTTTCCTAAAATTATTTCTTCATTTGTATCTTTGTTTAAGTTCTCTCTTTTTCCCTTTTAATATCATGTTTCTTATATATTTTTTGTATCCTTCTGTGGATTCCCCTTTTTATTTTTACACCAATATTTTTATTCATTTCTCCCTCCTCTTTAATGTCTTGTATTTTCTTTTCTCCTTGGAATATAGTTTCTATTCCATAGTCTTCAGCCTGTACATTAAGTCTTTACAGTCTATTTTCCTCATTTTCCATGTGTCCCACACTGACAAAAACAGCCCCTCCCAGCTGTCCATTTTATTTTTGTTGAAACATTTGTAAACTCTTTTTAAATCTCCTGTTCAGAGGCACAAATTCTCACAATTTTGAGTTATCTTTCTTAATTCTTCTTTCCAGTCAGAAAACAAGGCAGTTATATGTCTTACTTTCTTTTTTTCCTTCTCCAGCTCCTTAGCCCCTTTACATAAATAACTTTGTTGTCATTATAGTCCAGTAAAAATTAAATCTTTATTTGCACTTGGCTTGGGTGCAGTATTTGCCTCCCATCAGCAGGTGGTGCTGTAAAGTCAAATTTCCAGTAGGGATCAGTTCTTGAACAAAGCTATCTATGTTTGTTTGCATCAGTATTTCCAGTTTGTAAGTCCTTTTAAGTCCATCGTTCCGGCATTGTTAAGAATACTTATTCAGTCAAAAAGTCTTTCAAAACGAAGGTTCAATCTTCTGCTTTTTAAAAGTTTTTTGATGCCCTTTCCCTTTAAATCTCCTTTCTGTTTCATCTTTCACTTTCAGCTTTTTTTTCCCCCTGGTTTCTTTTTTTGCCGCTAGATCAATATGTAAAGTAAATTTGGGCAGCTTTCTTTTAAAATAATCTCTTGGGGTTTAAATTCAGCAAAAAAAATGGATCTTCTCACCCAGTTTTACCACTGCATACCAGCTTCTCTCCTGCTCCAATCTTAGGTGGTGGGTAGCTCGGTTGTTGTCCTGGTCTTTGTGGTGGCCGTTTCTGACTGCCTCTTTATCCTGCCATGGCTGAGGGGACTTTCAGCCCAGGGATCCTCTGGGGGAGTTGTGATCTCCCCCTGACCACTCTGGCTACCCCTCTTTGCTTCGCTGTTCCTATAGAGCAGGTTTAGGCTCCATACAGAGCCCACAAGAAGGGAAAGACCAGCACAAAGATGGACCAATCCACCCTTACGTCTGGAGATGACCAGGATTGGAAACCGGACGTCTGAAATACTTCTGATCATCTTAGCATACACATTTCCACTTGTACATTCCATCGCTCAAGGGTTATGCTAGGGAAAGCACATTTAAGAAGAGTCTCTTTTGAAAAAAGAGAAGTTCTACGCCAGGAATCCCAACTTTTTGAGCTGGTAGACACATCTGCAATACTGAGAATTTTCCAAACTAATTTTTATACCATTTCCTGTGGTAATGCATTTCAGAACAATTTTCAAAACATAAAACGCAGTACTACAAGCTAATGATTTAAAACAATATAATATTTGCTCATTAAAAAGAAGGAGGACAAAATCAAAAGACCCATCTGGCATTCATAAAGGGAAGTCAGTGGTAAACTGATAGGTTTCCAACAGATGCCTCAGATATAGAATAGTAGAAACTCCCTGGATGTCAGTAGGGAAGACATTCCACAGGAAGGGCTTGCCATAGGCAATCATCAGATACTTCTCTGCAGTTCTCTGCTCACACAGATCTTAGGAACTAACAAGAAGGCATCCTGTCTGGAATTACTTCTTTAAGGCCTTCAAGCTAAACCTCAATTTTGGCTCAGTAGCTTACTTGCAGGCAGGGCAGAGGTACGACAGACTCAGTAACTGTCCATCATATTTTGAACCAGCTGTAGCCTCTATAGAGTTGTAGCTTTGATAAAGTCAATGTAAGAAATTGTAGACTTATTCATCATCTATTTTTGTAAAACTTGCTCCCTGGTTATTTATATTCAGATTCATAATCTAAACATGAACTAATAGTACAGCTTAGCCTGGCCATTTGGGACTCCAGGGATGCTAATAGTTTTAGGATAACCCCCATACTATGTACCTATTTTAAAAGAGAGAGAGAAATAATGCAGCTTTGTGAGGGGGGATAAGTGGCTCTTAAATATGATAAATAAATCTAAATAAAATAAATATGCTTTATTTAATAGGCAAACTGTCCAATTGGGAACCACATACCCAACCAGGTCTGTTTTGATAAGATTCAAAGTCAGCTTATTATCCTCATATACTTTGTTGCTCCATTGGATATAAATTCAAAACAAGCATGATTTCTCCTAAGAAATCAGGATACCAGTGGTCTTCAGCCCAAAACTGGATAATTATCATAAGAGGCTTAATTTAGTTCATGGGTTGGTAACTTTTCAACAGTGGGTTGCTCAGATTCCTGCCTCTCCACAAGAGGCCATCTGGTTATTTAACATGTTTATTATGTACTGGATGTTGCTTTTAGACACAGATGTTTTTACATGAATAAAACCACATAAACTGTTTGTAAGGGCTTCTTGTAGAATGCCCTTGATGAAGGATCGAACCAAAACATGTGTTTCTAGACAATAAATAATGATTTACTATTGGTGCTTAGGAAACTGTCTCTCCTTATTTTGGTTTCCACCCTGGAGAGAAGATAAAGTGGGTGTTTTGCACTGTGCAGCTTCCAAACAGTGTTTAAAGACATATGGTACACAAGTAACACCGGAGGGTGTGAATGCAGCCCTTCCAATCTGCTGTTTACCTACTAATTTCCTTGCAATTTCCATTTCTATTCTATTTCCTTGCCTTAGGTGTTATTGTTTTTCAAATCAGTTTTGATACTGAAAGCAAATGGTCTGCTTCACTAAGAAAGAGAAGTGAAGTGGAACATTTAACAGTTAATGCTTTGAAATATGCCAACTCCCTTCCAGCATAACAGAATGTTCCCCAGTTACCCAAAAGCTTCAATGTGAAGTGACAGATTTGTCACCTTCACTAGTCTACATGCTCAATAAAAAATACAGTTTCATACGAGCAGTGAAACAAAATGCTTTCCCTTTCCATATGTCAACAGGGTAATTCCAGGAGTCTTTGAAAAATCTGGCAAAATTATTCTGCCTTTAGATCCAGGAGTTGTCCTTTGATTCAACTACATTTATGCCACAGAGTAATATTGATTTCTCGGCCTTTTTTCAAACCCACACAACCTGAGGCACCCAGGTTGGAAACTGCCCTGGATTATCTCCAGTTCAGCTCTGTATGGGTTTCCAAATTTTCCCACTACAGGTAGTTGTAACTATCCATTTAACAACCATTTGAAGTTACAACAGAGCTGAAAAAAGTGGCTGAGGACCACCCCTCATATTTATTAGCATTGCAGTGTCCCCATATTCATGTGATCATAATTCAGATGCTTGGTAACCTGTATGTATTTAGAGCCAGTATGGTCTAAAGCAGACATGGGCAAACTACAGCCCGCGGGACACACCCGGCCCGTTGGGCTTTTTAATCCGGCCCGCGGAACTAGTTCTGCCCTCACTGACAGCGGCAGCGTACCCGAGAGCATGGCACCCTCAAGAAGCATGGCTCCCGCGGCTTCACTGGAGGGTCACTCTAGGGTCGCTGCTGCCTCAGTGATTGGTGCATCGCGAGCAACCTACGCGAGGCTGGGGCTGAGGATGGGCGCAGGATAATGACCATAAGCAGCTGCTGCCCCCGCACCCCTCGGCTGCAGGGCTAGTCCAGAGCACAGGGATGCTCTGCACCCTTCCGCACCTGCCGGGCCCCTCTCCCGCTGAAGAGGCCGCCGAGCCATCTGGGGAGGGCTGTGGGGAGCCGCCTGGCAAAGCGGGACAGGCTGACACCCGCGTGTCTTTGCAGGCATGGGATGCCGAACGCAGCAGCCATGGAGAAGAAGGTAAGAGGGCGTTGGGTGCGGCTCCACAGCGGCAACGCCGGCTCTTCTCCCGCTGCCCAGGTGCTGCTGATGGTGAAGAGCGGCTCCAGCAAGACAAGCATGCGCTCCACTTCGCCAACTAAATCCCGCGATGGAGTGCATGCTCGTCTTGCTGGAGCTGCTTTTTGCCATCAGCAGCACCTGGGCGGCGGGAGAAGAGGAGGAGCCCATCACTGTGGCCCGCAAGTCAAAAAGTTTGGCCCGCAAGTCAAAAAGTTTGCCCACACCTGGTCTAAAGGCACCAGGCTAGAAACCAGGACACTCTAATCCCACGTTAGGTACGAAAGCCAATCACACTTGTTTAATCCAAACTTGATTGTGATCTTGAGCCAATTACACTTGTTTAATCCAACCCATCAGGGTTGTTCTATGGAAAATAGGAGAGAAAAGGGATATGTTTGCCACTTTGAATCATTTATAAAAATAATAAAGGCCATGTCTTTTACTCATATGGTTTTTATTTAAAACCTTCCCAGAGGTCTTCTGAAAAGCAAGGTCAATGGGGGAAGTCAGATTCCTTTAACAACCATGACAAAAAAGATTGTAAAATTGGGTGTGATTTCACTTAATGACTGCATTGCTTAGTGACTGGAGTTCCAGTCCTAATTGCGATTGTAAGTCAAATTGGGCTTCTTTTTGATCAAGGTGCACAGTGTTATACTGTAAACAGTGACTGAAAAATATGCAACACTTTGATTAAAGCTGAAATATCTGAAATTTAAATATTAACATAAACATGATGTGTGTATCCAGGGGTATGTATGTGGGTGTTTGACTGTGTGAGCGTCTGTTGTCTTTTTTATAACTGCCTGCCTGCTGTGCTATATTTAATGCTACACTGAAGATTATCCTAATTTATGAATAGCTTTTGGAGAAGTCTTTTGGGGAGAATTGCTGTAAGCGGAGGAATGAATTGGCATTAAGAAAAACTGCTGTCAGCAGGAGGCACCCAAAAGCTCCTCATACATACATTTTGTGTAATGTTCAATTCCCAATGACTTCATGGAAATAAATGTGTAGTTTTCTCGACAGTAATACAGAAGTGGATTGCCACTGTCTTGTCATCTCCAGCTTCCCAGGCAGCCTCACCTCCCTTGGAGGTCTCCTATGCAGTTTCTCAGCCCAGACAATTAAGGCAACTGCTGCCTTCTGCTGAAGTAGCAACTTTTCATTTGTTTTGGAGTTGATCAAAATCCTGCTACTGGAGGAAATATCTTTTTCATTCTTGTTGTTTGGATTGCAGAAACCATGACATCATAGTGGCTGCTGATTCTTCATTAAATGTTGATTATTGAACGGAAATCATTCCTTGCTCAATTCTTTCTTTAGCCCTGCAGCGTCCATTCAGTTCACAATTTCAGCCATTGCCAAATAAATGAATCAATAACCAAGAGAATGTGAGCTGCTACATTGCAACTGTCAACAACATTTTATGGTTTAGTTTCTTGACCAATTTTTTTTTAAAAATAACCTCTGGTCTCGTGACTGACTCAGATTGGATCTTGCAACATTATCTTGGGACAAATATATTTGCCTTCATTCATACTCAAAAAGTATTCAAAATAAACATAGTTGGATTTCATGAATGAAGGCAAAAAGTTGGATTTTATTTTTCCATTGTTGTTACACATTTAATATCTCCTGTTTCTATTTTTTTAATGCTATTAACTGCCCTCATTCATCCATTCTGATTCTTTTTTCCTTGGCACAATTACTAAATTTTAGTTACTAAAATGGAACTTACATTGCACTACTGGTCATCTAAAACAAACTAGTAGCTATTATTTCTCTAAGAGAAAAGATATTATTAGCAGCCAAAAAACCTCCCCAACAAAATCATTAAAACAGGAAATTAAGCAGTTTATGCCCAAACAGAAGGTCTCAGAATGGTCTGTAACTCTCTGGGTCAGCAATTATAAATCACACTTACTTAATTTAGAACGCCACCTAATTCTAAAATGAGAAAAGCATATGCACCTTGATTTTTTAAAAAATCACCCAGTCCCTTAAATACTGCACTAAAACAGCACAAAAAGGATACCATAACAGATTGCAATAAAGGTTGTTGAGAGATCAAGAAGATCAAGGATAGATGCTCCACTCCCATCATGCTTCCATCAGAGGTCATCTAAGACTGTGATCAATACCTTCTCAGTTTCTCACAGAGGCCTGAACCCTGACTGAAAAAAAAAAACCGGTCCAGATAATCCACTTTTTCCAGAGATCTTTGAAGCTGAAGCACAATCACCATTTCTACAACTTTCCAAGGTTGGGAATTAGATGAATGTTGTCCAAAGTAGTATTTTTTTCTCCAAGCTTTCAAAATCAGCTTTTCTATTCTTCAAGGGATACATTTCATTAATATCTTTTCACAGTCCCTGTTTTCACAAAAGATAAAATGAATTCTTCTCTCCAATATTCTTGTTCATATGTCATCAACAAGTGCTTTCAGCATTAAGTCTAGGACAACAAATCCCCTTGTTTCTTCCTCCACTTTTCCAGAAATGAAATTGTAATCAAGGAATTATTTGGTCATAAATGAGGGCTTGTACAGCAAAATAGTTAATTTCCCTCATCCATAGAAGCTCACTGGGTAAATTGGAGCTAGTCATTTTTAGTCAGCTAAATCTATGATCGCTATCATAGATTCAGAATCATACCTCATTCTTACTATAGAAAAATGGGGGGGAAAGTAGTATGCTGGACTGGTTTGAGCTGCTGGAGGATAGACAGGGTGACAGTCGATCAATCACACACAATTTAAACAAGTATTCCACTGTTGGCAGAGTAAAGGTTCCAGGAGATGTTAAGACAGTAGTAAATGGAAGATTTCAACTAAAATTCATCCATGCATAAGCCTTATTTTATGCTCCAGGAAAGTATCATCAATGTCTTCTGGTTGGATGGTTGGGTGAGTAGATTTGCCATAGCAATGCTAGAGTGACTCTCTTCATTTTTACCCAGATGCTTTCTCAGAAGGGATTTCTGCACAGATTTACATATTCTTTACAAATAATGCCCCCTTTTCCTTGCAGTGAAGTCTAGTTTTCTGAGACAAGGTTTATCATTTGCTTGAAATATTTTTTATCATTAGTTTCATTCTATTAATTTTTAGATTGTATTATTACACTGCATCAGGATTCAAAGCATAAAAATATAATGATATACATCAACGTTGTCCTTCTAGCTTGTAAATTACTGGTCCCTGTTGCCTGCAATTTATTAGCTTTCAGTGCCAACGTCTTACTGCAATCATTCTTGTCCCAATATTTTATACGCACCAAGACCACAAGATTTAGTTCCAAGTCTTTTTCGACCAAGATTCTACTAAGCTTCTCGTGATAGGCATCCCTGCCATCCATAAGGAACTTCCATTTTGGCACTATAGGACAAGGTTTCCAAATCCTAATCTTTTGCTGATGACTCTGTCTAAGATCAGGTGCCAATTGTTCTTCTGTAATGTTCTAGTCTTTCCTCCTAGCATTTTGATCTTTAATAGTAAGTACTGATGCAAACATCATTTGTTTTCCTGAGTTCTTCATTTTCTTATCCTGAGCTTTATTGTCTTTGGGGATACATTCAACAAGTCCTCTGACTGGATCATTTGTCCCATGTGAATTAGCAAGGGAAAGCAGTAATCAATTGTTCTGAAGAGCCTCGGCAGTCTGCTGTCATATCTGGAATACAAGCTCCAGGAAAGCCATGCTCTTTCAAACATCTCAGATTTGGAGATGGTTGCTTCTGTCCTCTCCACAGGAAATCTCTGACAACCATATGTCTGCTCCTTCTTAGGCTGGCAGTTAAGTACTTTCCATCCACAGGATTCTGAGTATTTTCCTTAAAATTTCTTCTTTTAACACAACAGCATCACTCAGTAAGTCAAAAGTCTAAATAATAGCTGTGTGCTTCTAGTGCATTTTCAGAATGTCTCCTTTCTCTTGGTCCTATAAATCACGTTTTCATTCCTCCACCTCTTACTCTTTTTTATCGCTTTGTTTTAGAGAACTCCAGTCTTTCATGTCAAAATCGTGCTCCTTCCCTGATAAATTGGAATGACATGCTTCCAACCTTTTCACCTTCTGTTCTAAAGAACCAGTTGCGCACACTTGTTGCGTCTCTCATTCAGGCAGTTCTGAGGCATGAAAAAAAAGGTTAATACAAATTCTGCAGGTCACCTGAACAACTATCCGCCTTGGATGCCCCACCAAATATGTCATTTTTCTGTACGTCTACCACTGCTTGCTTTCTCTGTGCCCACACAAAACCTCTGGATGCCCAGTTTGGTTGCTGAGTCAGCTGACAGAGTAGCCTAGAGAGACACAGCAAACGCACTCTACAACCACAACAGCAAGCTCAGGCAAGACACAAAGAGTCAAAAGCAGAGGCAAAGGGGAAAATTATATGACAGTAATCAAATCTCCACCACCATAACCTCAGGATCAAAAAGAAGAATTTACAACAGTGTGTCTATGTGTGTGTAAAAAAAATTATAGCAGCTTAAGTAAGAAGAAAAATAAAACAAAGAAAGGCCAATGTGAGGTGGTCAAAACCAAAAACCGAGACTTAAGTAAGCCTCATAATTGGTCCCATAACTCATCTCCAACTCATACCAAGCTAGGTTTTTGTTGTTTTTTTTGGCTCTAGCTATTTACTCTCACACTAATACTTGCTGATTCAAGTACTTCCAGCTATCTTCCTTTGCCTTTCACTTTGCAGATGATATAGTGTCTTTCCTGAAGACACTACCAAAGAAGTGATCAAAGAAATCAGATAAGCTTAGAGAGATAATCAACCCCCCCCCACAATAATATTGTCCTTAATTAGCATCAAATATGCATTTAAATTTGCTTTAATCAAATCTTGGTCTGGCAGAATATAAACTATTTCTAACCATCACTAAGCAGAAAATGAGATTTTTGTCAAACACAGTAATCTGAAAATGCAACTGTGGCATTTCTGTTCAAACTGTTACAGGTTAGATTTAGGAAGAGAGTACTCAACTCCTTTTTTTTCCCAAGAAGCCTACTATGGAGTACAAGATCTCAGGGATGGTGAGTGAGTGTCATAGAGCTGTTCATTGGCTGTCCCCTCCCAGCTCTTTCTGCTCAGCAACCCACACAATCCTGGGGTTTTGATGGCAACCAGACAGCCAGGATTGCTGCCTCTGAGTGATATGATCACTTACGACCATATCACTTTGCAACAGCAACCCAAGTCCCAATTGACATCAGAGCCTAGTTTCAAATAGTAACTAGTTCTTCATCATGATACCTGTGCTTCATACCTGGATTAGCAGGTTGAATAGGAAAACAGAGCTCCTGGCCATTATATGATAACCAGCTTTTCCAGAATTGCATCTCTTGAAATATCTTCACATTTACAGTCTACATATCTGGGTTAGGGTGTACGTTTTAACCCATATGATCACCCAGTATACTTCCAGTAGGGGATTACCTACCAGAAGAAGCCTGCTATCACTGCTCTTAGGGAAGAAGCACAGATTGGAAGAAGAGACAGCTATTTAGATTATTTATAACAAAATCTGCTGGTTTCCACTACCCATCCAGAGTGATACTGGGGAGAAAAACTAGAATGCACGGGGACACATTTTGCTGCCAAGATGATTAATAAGCCACCACAGGATAGCATGGAAATGATTGAAATGGAGGCAGACACTCTTTGGAAAGGCAGTGGGCATGAGGTAACCAAATCTGTGCAATTCTAAAATGGTTGAAGGGAAATGCCTTGATTTCAATTGTTTTGATGAATAATAAGGCAGTCCAAAGATATATCTTAAAGAGATGCATCTCTAGCCTCATTATCCAAAATGACTAAACCACTGTTAGCACACTTCAAGGACGTCACAATATACAGGAAGTGAAGACTGCTGAGACTGGAACTATGAATAGGGATCCCATTTTCTTTTTGTCCTGGCTGGAATCAGATGGCTAGGCCACTTACATTTATAGGCTATTGAATCTTTAACAGATCATCTATTCTGGGTTGATCAGTGCAGTAAGCTTCTTGGCAGGACATGGAGAATTGCATTTCAATGGAAGAACACTGCTAGACAATTTTGCAGACACAATCAATGACTTACAAATATTTACTGCATAACTTTTGCCAAGACAAAAAAAGAAGATAAGGTGTCCTGAAAAAAAATCCAACATGTTTTGAAGATGAATGCAATGTGTGTGTGTGTAAAATAATTTAGAATGACTATTAGCTCATGGGCAACTCTGTTAGTCTTATGGCAATCAAAAGTAAACCAAACCTTTTTAATAATACCTTTTACCAAATGATTCCATAAATGATGATTGATGATTCCATAAATTATAGGGGATTATAAACAGAGCTCTGCACCTAACCTTTATGTACATATCCTCTAAATAGATACCTATAAATAACATGCACAAAAAAATCACACATTTGCCTTGATCTATAAAGATCTACAAATCACACATTTGCCTTGATCTTTTCTATCAAATTATTTGGAAAAGCTCTTTCTCGGTTACTTACCTTCACTTGTAACAATAGGATGTTCAAACCTTTGACACTGGGAATCTTCCATTGCCATGCCTCTCAAACATATTATCTCCAGACTTGTAACCATCAAAATTGCTGTCAGAATAGCGTCTTGCATATTGATCTTGGACACCAATCACATCTCCCTTAATCAGAAATGCTTCAGGTATTCAGATGCAAAAACAGCCTGTAAAATGTAAAAGTAACAATACCAGAATTAACATTAAACAAGGTTTTACCAACTTGTTTATTCTTGGAACATCTAATTTTCCAGTTCTTTGTTCTAAAGCATGTTTTGTCATTCATCCCAACACTTTCATTCAAACAATAAACACTTCTGATGATATACAAATGTTCTATGTTGCATAATAACATATAAAAGATACAAAGAATTTTTCCTGCCTTTTTCTCTCTCTCTCATATATACACAAACATCACTTAAAACTATTGTCTTTTTTTCTGATGATGATTCCAAAAATTATTTTGCCATGACATGCCAGACTGATTGTTCTGTACCCATATATGGTGTGCTGGGAGACAGCATACCATATATGGTATGCTTGGAGACAAGCAGTTTGTCA
>JAEANM010011831.1:0-15086 GCA_017656035.1 Myanophis thanlyinensis | reverse complement strand
AAAGGAAAGGAAAGGAAAGGAAAGATTTCTACAAATGATGGAAAATGTTTAAAGTAGGATCAACAAATTATGTGCCAAATTAAACTAATGAAAAGAACTAAGCAAACATAAGTTTGTGTGAAAAGAAGAAGCTACTGAATTAGTTCCAAATAACCCAAGTCAAACACATGGCAGATTTTCCCACGTATAAAAATAAGATGTATTACAGTTACTTTAGTTTCATCCCCCAATAAAAAAAACCTTTTAAAAACATCTTTTCAACAACTGAGAATTTTCCCAAAGGGTCCTTCAACTGCACCACTGAAAAAAACATTTTCTGTTGACTCACATTTTTTTTTACTCTGTTCTTGGCTCATCCTGCCAACTTAACACCAGCGGAACTTCCAGGAACTTAACCATCGAAAGCAACAAACCAACCACCACTATAAACAGATACTTGCTTGCGTTTGATCTCGTTTTGCTTCTGAGGCGCAAGAACTATTTAAAAAAAACAAAACAAACCACGGAACAAAAACCACAGTCAAGAAAGGGGACGTGGTTTTATTTTTTTCTCCTGTGCCCACCTGTCTCTGTCTGTCTGTCTGCTGCCGCCTTTTTCCAAAACTCCACCCAGGTAGGATATTTACCTGCAACGCCAGCCTACCTACCTACCGACCGACCTACCCACCTCCCTACCTACCTGGCTACCCACCTACCGGTTTTAACTTTCAAGTCAGCCGGTGATGGTGATGGTGATCATTTCTTCCCGGGGCAAAACTCAAGAAGATGAAAAGTCGAAACGGCT
This sequence comes from Myanophis thanlyinensis, assembly GCA_017656035.1. NCBI lineage: Eukaryota > Metazoa > Chordata > Lepidosauria > Squamata > Homalopsidae > Myanophis > Myanophis thanlyinensis. The sequence continues at coordinate 14,302 of JAEANM010011831.1, read as the reverse complement.
AGCTTCACAAAAATCCATCAAAAAGCTCCGAAGTCTGACTTCGATCCAAGATTACCCCACGGAAACTACACCCTAAGGGCCAGGCGGGGACGGTGTGTCTGTAACACTCGCGCGCGGAGACCACACACAGACAGACAGAGACAGACAACGTATCCTACCCGTTCCTTCTACTCGGCAAAGAGAAAGTGGTACCCACTTACCTCTCCAGCCCTTCTCGTTCCTCTGTGTTGTCTCTTCTCTTCCTCGGTTGCGTGGGATTTCGCCCAAGTGCCTTTCGGTGCCTTTGGGCAGCGCTCGTGGGGAGGAGAGCAACGAAGCTAGAGTTTTCTTCCCACGATGCGACGGTCCTTCTTTAATCCCAAACCAGGGTATCGGAGCGGCGCGATTCCTGGGGCTGCGCGAAACGAGGAAACCTTCAGGTGCAAAGCAGCATCTTTCCTTTCGTTTTCGAGATTGTCGGTGGGGCTTAAGGTTGGAGAGATCTCAGTTTTACGCGCCTCTAGTTCTCTCCCCAAATCTTTTTTTTTTCTTTCTTTGACTGCTCTTTCTTTGCTTTCTCTCTTTCTCTCGTGTCTTCTTCTTCTTCTTTTTAAATGCTCTCTTTCCCACCTCTTTCCAAGACTGGGATGGTTTGGGAGAAATAGGTATAAAAAAAGGGCTACCTCTGGTTGGTGATGCTCTCGCGATCCCCGGCCTCTCCGCCAATGCCTACTTGGCTCCCCCCTCCCACCCACCCTCGCTCGCCGCCTCCGAATGGCTGGGAGCTTCTCGCCAGCGCTGGGTGGTTGTCCCTCTGTGTGTCCGTGTGTGGGTTTGTATGTGTGTGAGCGCGCGTTTGTGCGCGCACGCCCCCACTCCCCTCTCTCTCTCTCTCGCCCCCGACAGCTCACACACCCAAAGCGCCTCCGCTGCACCGCGGTGAAAAGGTTTCGTTTGGTAAGTCTGTTTTTCGCTGGGCTTTCAAAGCGAACAAACACCCCTTTGCAGCTACTCACTAGCGGATTGAAAACCGAATGCGCCGAGGTGTGTGTAAACGGGGTGAAAAGGAGCGATTGCCGAGTTGCCTTTCACCCTAAGGCAGAGTTATTCAGCAGTAGATCCCATGGAACCCAGCGGAAATTTCGCCTACGGAAGTACCACGCAGGTTGGTTAGGAACGCGCGGATCCCCCACTGCATTCCTCTTAGCTAAGAGTCCCTGAAACCGTTGCGCCGCTAAAAGATCCTTTTGGTGTCGGGGAGCTGAGAAAAGCACAGCTCTACGGAGTAAGTCGGGAGAAAGGAAGGAACCCTTGAGCAAAAAAATGGGGCGCCTTTCCCAAGAAACCAAAACTGTGGGGCGCGCGGGCGGAGTGCAGTTTGATTGCGCGCGCTGGCTCGTTAGCGGATCCCACCAAGTGCCCAAGGAACTTGTTCCTAAATCACTTCGCGTTGGCAAGTACCGTGCCTGAATGCTGATGCGGATTTAATACACGCCACGTTCTTCTTGACTGTGTCCCCTATATGGACGAAAAAGCGCTGGGTTCAAGTGATGCCTACTCACAAGTAAGTAAGTAAGTTGCCTTAGGTGTAAACCTACCTTTCTGCGCTGGTGGTGTTGAATTCAACAGGGTTTATTCTTAACTTTGTAGCACGTAGCAACTTATTGTGCTTTAATTTTTCATTGTATTGGCCATATATTATGTGTATTTATTACACACACAAAAAACATGTGGGTGTGTGTCTAGGATGGCATTTGTTGCTCTCCCTCTGTTACACCCTCTATTTCTATGGTTTTTTTTTTTTCTATTTTTATTACTTTTTATATCTCTTTCTATCTGATCTGTTCAATTTGTGTTTCTGAATTTTTGCTTATACATCTTGTTATTCTTTCTCAACTGACTACAATTATCTTTTTCTAAAAAAAAGGTGTTTTTTTTGTTATTTTGGGTTTCCTTTATCACTGTTTTCTCTTCGTTTCTTTGTTCTTGTTTGAAAAGTAGTGCCAAGATCTGTTCTGAATCCTAGAAATACATCACCTAGTTTCTTAACTTTAAAGGTGTTAAACAAAATCCCACTGATTTTATATTTCAGTGGAATATCTTTGAATTGCACTCCCAAAAAGTTACCCTAAATCTATTGATTCCTGCCAGGTGCAGTCTAGAAATATTATTTCATAATATTATGTCATAAATATTCAGAGATTATAACGCAGCCTAGCTATAAACAAAAACATGTTTTGATTAGATGCGGAATATTCTTGATCATCACAGAAAGTGTCAGTGTTATTTAAGGTTTAGGTTTGCCCACATAAATATATTATGTGGCCAAACCGAAACCTTAAGTAACTCTGAAAGTTTCTCTTGCAGAAGAGTCAAGTTTTCAGTAAGTTTTTTTTATATGACAAAAAAAGTTATTCCTGATTTCCTTGATTTCAAGAAATTTGCAAGAAACAATGCATTGATTTGGATTCCCGTTAATCTTTTACATTAAAGAGGTTCCACTGAATAGAAATCAGTTATTGCCCTTAAGGATGGACTCTGGAGCAGAAATCCAGAACGTAAGATAGAAAGAAGATACTGAAGTGTTGGAAGGAACTCAGATAATGCCACTGCCATCTAAAGTCAAAGATGCTTTGTAATTTGTTCACTTTGTATTGTATACAACCAGTGTTGTAAACAATGTACCAGTAACCATTGTAAACCAATGGTTGCTTGTAAGCAACAGCTTGTTGACTTATCGTGGAGGATCAACAATCGTTTTGCTATGCATTGTGAATAATTGTTTTGGGTGCTTTTCCCTTCCAGTTCATGCTTTGTACATTAAAGTCCATCTAGCTTCTGCCATCTCCGTGGACTTCACTGAAATATTATGAACATATGAAGCTGCCCTAGACAATGAAGACTTTTGGCCAGTCTAAAGTAGAATTGATTTATTATAAGACTACTATTAGAGAAGACTGTTACTATTACTGCAATGAATATTACTCAAAAAAATTGTGGCCAGAGAATGCACTGTGTATATGGTTTTTGAATATGTTGCCCTTTCTATGTATATTAATAAAAAAAATATAAAAAATAGAATTGTTTTATATAATGATTGGTGGTCCTCTAAGAAATTTAAAAAATGCATAAGAGATTATAACCGTCTAACAATTTATGTAAAATATAACATGCCCATTATGCACCAAATTAAGATGGAACCCACATGATGGCAAGCACACAATGTTGTCATCACAAAAAATTCACCTTCAAATATATTAGGGTAACAATGCCTGAGGCACATAATTAAATGGTGGGCTTTGCATCACAATGTCATGATGCTGGTTTCCTTCATACTCCCTATCCCTTACCATCCCTTGCCCCAATGCTTATGAAATGTTGGAAACTATCATAATAATAAGATTGGAAAAAAACTGAAGAAAATATTGATATCGGAAAATACAGTAGTGTAGTTGCATTTTCTAATACCAAGTTTTGGAGCTTAGATGACATGCCGATTGCCTACAGTTGTCCAAAATCAACCTATTAAAAAGATGGATGGAATAGGAATATATATTGATCCCCTTGAACTCTACTTTCAAATTGTATATGACTCTAGATACCAGAAGACAATGACAGCTTACAAGAGGTTCCAACGAGGTGAGCAAAAAACGGCACAAGATCTTGAGTTCATGCCTTCTTGAGATCAGATCGAAAAACTTGAGATATCATGTTTTTATTCAGTCTGAAGAAAAGAAGACTAAGCACAGACATTGCAAAAATATTCTCTGGTACATATAAGATGGCCGGGAATTAATTTCTATTGCCATTAGAAACTAAGATAGTTTAGCCCATTATTTTATGTTACTTGTTGCAGCTATCTAATTTTTTTTTATTATTAAAGATAAGGAACAACCTTCCTAGTGGTAAGATTGGTGCAACAATCTACTTATGGGAATTGTGGGTTCTTCCACAGAGGTTTCTTAGAGCTTGACAGGATGGTTTAATTAGCTTTCCTGCATACTGCATTACAGAAGGTTGGACTAGAGCAGTGGTGGCGAACCTTTTACTTACCAAGTGCCGAAAAGTACGTGCTTTGCATGTGTCATCTGCACTTGCATGCGGCTCCTCCATGTGTGCTGCATGTGCAACCACACCATCTGTACATGCATGCAGTTTTTGCATGTGCAATGCACGTGTGCTGCACGCAGGCACTCATGCACATATGAGCAATCACATGTGCATGCACAGGAGAGCTCCAAAGACCGGCTGGATTTCCTGTTGCAATCGCATGCATGCACAGCAGAGGCCCAAAAACCAGCTGGGTCTTTGCAATTGTGCATGCGTGCATATGCAATCGCATGTGCATGCTCAGCTGGAGGTAAGTTGGATGATAGCTTGTGTGCCCAGCAAGATGGCTCTGCGTGCCACCTCTGGTACCCGTGCCATAGGGTCGCCATCACGGGACTAGAGGTTCCTTCCATCTCCATAAATACGTTACTCTACGAAGGCTTAGAATTAGTGGGAGGACTTTACAGGAGTAGCAATAGCTCACATCCTACAGAAGGCATGGAATGGCTGCCCCACTCCAAAGTCTTATAAGTAGGGCCTCTGTTTTCCTTCAGTTTTACTTCAAAGGGGTACTTTGATTCCCTCTCAGACCAAATAGCTTACTCCTTTGAAATTTTGCACAGTCCTAGCATTATACAGACAGGATATTATTTCCAAAAAGCAAAGTCCACGTGAAGGTTCATTGCTCCAAAAGTCATGACTCCTGGAATGGTAATGTCCAAGGAGAAAACATCATTTTTCTTTCTTTTTCGAAGACTCTTTCATTTAGAAGCACATTGTAAAAAAATAGAAGAAGAACTACTTATTTGATTAATCAGTCTGGTTTTTCTTGCCGTGCTTCTTCCCAAGCCCTGAACACCATTTTGAAGGCATTTTTTTTTTCCAGTTGGTTCATTTTCCGTTTCCTTCTTTTTCCCTATGGACATGTATTCTTCCAGCACACAGGACTATGTTTCTGTTCTTTGTTTTCCCATTCTTCCTGCTTCTGTTGATAGCCAGGGGAGCAAGAAGGCGAAAGATTCACTTGAAAACAGAAGATGTTCCTTAAAACAGTTCATCTGTGATCTCTTTAACTGATCTCGTAAATGCCGAGAACAAGGGAAAACTATCCCTTTTTCCCCTTGCTGGGTTGCTCATGATCTAGGACCATGATGGCGAACCTACGGCACGGGTGCCACAGGTGGCACGGATAAGCCATCTTGCTGGGCACACAAGCTGTCGGCCAACTTATCTCCAGCTGAGCATGCACACGTGACTGCTCATGCATGCATGCGCGATTGCAGAGACCCAGCTGGTTTCGGGCCTCTGCTGTACATGTGCACAATTGCAGCAGGAAATCCAGCTGATCACCGGAACTCTCCTGTGCATGCACACCGGATTGCTCATGTGTGTGTGAGTGCCTGTGCACAGCATGCATGCATTGCACATGCAAAAGCTGCATGCATTTGCAGATGGTGTAGTTGCACATGCAGCACAGGTGGAGGAGCTGCATGCAAGTGCAGATGGCATGCGCAAAGTGGGTACTTTTCGGCACTTGGTAAGTAAAAGGTTCGTCACTGCTGATCTAGGAGATACAGGTGGTTCTCCATTTGGAGATATGGACCACCCAGAAGCTCCAGTGAGTTGCAGCATTTCCAAAGAAATGCACTTTTATTTGTAAATTCAGCTGCATTACTGCTAAGCCAAAAATAAATCAGCTCTTACCATGGATAAGCTGGAATCACAGAGGTCCAGGGATAGTTTCAAAACAGTGCAGAGTCTTTATGTGAAAGCACCCTGTGATACACTATGAATCTCTTCTTAAACACTTTTATATTGCAACAGCTGCAGTTGAGGGTGGAGAAGGGAAGGAAAGTGGGGAAAAAAACAAGCTATAAATCTGTCTTGTTGCAATTTGAGTAACACTGTTCTGTCTCCCTCACTGCTTCTTCTGATCCTTCCCCGGTCTCAGGATTCATTTGATTCTAATTCAGTTAGAGTTAAAATAAATTCAACAACCTTCTCAGCAAATGATCTCTCTCTCTCTCTCTCTTCTAAGATAAACTGAAACATAATTCTCTGCAAGTTTGGCATTTACTCTATTGGAAGAGGCAGAATTGTTCACCTGAGCTTCAACAGTCCTTTGTAGTGTTCTTCAGACCACTGGTGCTAAAAACTGCATGGGATACTAATTTCAGCTAACTTCTTCTCCTCTTGATGTTTGAGTTTAATTTGCAATAGATAAATCACATGCAATAGCCCCAGCCTATAGCTCTATGCTTTATCTTGCTGCTTTTTTAATTAAAATTAGGTTTTTGCCTACACACACATTCCCACACACTCTGCAACCATAGCTCATTCATTTTCAATATATAGGCCTTAATAGCTGCTCTAACAATGACGGTGATTCTAAGTTCCTTTCTTCTTGACCCATCTCCAAATATAGTAAGGGGATATGTGTGTGTGTGTGTGTGTGTGTAACATTTAGGCACTGATGAAGGCAAAACCAGATCTAGGTAATTCCTGTGCAAAGCCACATGATTACAGTATAGGATTATCCCTCCCCCTATTAGTGCAGGTCACATTGCCCAATTGAATGTCATTGTACTGTTCTGAGAAAAAGTCCCTGGTTTTGGCAAACACCTGCTGAAGTGTCCTTGGTTCTCATGCCTAGCCTTCATGATGTCTGTAGCCCAGTGGTGAAATTCAGCCGGATCGCACCACGTCACCCAAACCAGTAGTGGCGATTTGAAATTGGCCCCGCTCACCCCCTCTTGCCCTTATGCTTCCTTATACAAGCTTCATTTATTTTTGTTACTTACCTTAATCATCTGTTTGGTGTGTCTATGGAGCCTTCCTGATGATCCCGACTGCCTCTGGTGCCTCCAAAAGAGGTTTAAAGAGCCGTGTTGTAGCGCGTTTGGTGTGCATGCCTACGCACCGAACTGATAGCAAAACCGGTCGGATTCCACCCCTGCTGTAGCCTACATTCCATCTCACTCTTCCCACCCACCCCTGACTTCATTGGCAAGCTGAGAAGCGAGAATAGCTGCAACAGCAAAAGTGTGGTTCGAACTTGACACTTGCAGTATTACTAAACAGCAGTAATTGTGTCACTCCTTCTTTCTTTTCTTTTTGGCAGTAGGAGGTATGAAAGTGAATTGTTGGCCTGAAGTTGTCCATCGTCTTAAGAATGGGTCTCATGCTGGTTTCAAATGTATTCAGAAGTTTAAAAGTGGCAAGAAGAGGCTAGAGATGGTGATTTCAACTTTGAAGCATCTGAAATAACCACAACAGCCAGACATACTGTGGATGAGGAGGAATCTCTCACAGCTGCAGTGATTCTTTATGTTCATTACCCACAAGTTGGTACCCTCCAGATGTTTTGGATTTCAAACCCTCCTATTAGCCTGTTTTACGGAAGGATTTGGATTTGGAGTCCAAAGCTTTTGAAAAGCCTTTAGAGCTACTTCCGGATTTATATGATCACAGTGAGCATGATGCCAATGTTTTGTTCTGATATGATACCATCATAACTTCCATATCCACAACTGGAGCCCCAGTAATCCTTTGATGTACTCTAAGCAAACATATTTGCAATGTATTTTAGTCAAGTTCATCCAATTTAAAATGCCATTAATTGCAGTTGGTCTATTTGAAATACATATATTAAAGACGGAGAAACATTGTGGTAGAAACCACAGGGATGAAAAATAAAATATATGGCATGATATTATGACACATATTTCTTCATTACTTCCCTTACTTATGTACTTCAATACCCAATGGCTTCTTATGCTTCCAGTATCCTTCATCAAAACCACATACCTGAGATGGGGGTGGGCCAGGTAAATTTAAGAAATATATAAATAAAATCATTTTCATATTCCTAAGAAGTTGTAAGTCTTAGTTCGAAGTTTTGCAGTAGCTAAAGTGCCAGCCGTTGCTTTTCCTTGCATTATACTCATTGCATTGAAATGTCTTAGAAAAGTAGGACCTAGAACACAATCTTACAGTATCGGACACACTTCAACATGCCAACTAGCCATTCAACATAGCATGTTCTCTTGCAAGATATTCCATTCCTCTTTCTCAATCCACGTTTCTTTATTTTCCCCCAATGACCAATTAACCTTTAATTATTTTCATTGGTTAAATGCCTCTGTTCTTTGCCTAGACATTATACAGTTCAGTTTATAATGATTTCGGCAACCCTACATAATTAAAGGAAAATAGCATTCATCGCAGCATAATATAATATATATAATATAATGATGCAGAATAAAATAAGAAACTGAGCTGAAGTCAGAGTTATGAGATGCAATAGTTAGAAGATTCTGTGCTCAATGCAAATGCTCAAACTTTGCTGAATGACTTGAATGACCAAATAACAGAATCGGAAGGGACCTTGGAGGTCTTCTAGTCGAACCTCTTGCTTAAGTAGGAAACCCTATACCAGTGGTGGCAAACCTTTTACTTACCGAGTGCCAAAAAGTACGTGCTTTGTGCGTGCCATCTGCACTTGCATGTGGCTCCTCCACGTGCACTGCACGTGCAACCACACCATCTGTGCATGCATGCAGCTTTTGCATGTGCAATGCATGGATGCTGCACATGCACACATGAGCAATCATGTGTGCATGTGCAGGAGAGCTCCAAAGACCAGCTGGATTTCCTACTGCAGTCGCACACATGCACAGCGGACCCCGAAGACCAGCTGGGTCTCTGCAATCATGCATGCGTGCATGCACAATCACATGTCCATGCTCAGCTGGAAGTAAGTTGGCCGACAGCTTATGTGTCCAGCAAGATGGCTCTGCGTGCCACCTGTGGCACCCGTACCATAGGTGTGCCATCACGGCCCTATGCCATTTCAGACAAATAATTGTCCAATCTCTTCTTAGAAACTTCCAGCATTGGAACACTCCAACTTCTAAAGGCAAGTCTTCCCACTGATTAATTGTTCTCACTGTCAAGAAATTTCTCCTTAGTTCTAGGTTGTTTCTCTCCTTGATTAGTTTCCATCCGTTACTTCTTCTCCTGCCTTCAGGTGCTTTCATACTTTCATATATTTGTACTTTCATAATACTATGTATGTATATGTATGTGATGAATAAATTTGATTTGATTTGATATATTCCTCTTGTTATATTCAGAAAGCAAGTAACCAACCCCAAATAGTCCATAATTCAACCTCTTCCCATCTTCATCACCTGCTCTGTCAGGTATATGGAGCTCCTGTTTCAACACAGACGTTCTTTCTGAATTCCAAGGAGCTGCTTCACCAAGGAATCTCTCAGGAGGATCTCTTCTGCTCCTACCCAATTTCTTCTTGACAAAACCTGCTGTCGAAACTACAACCAGTGAAGTCCGTCTGGGCTTGTGGGAAGGTCCCCTTTTCTTTCACGAAATCGATAAAAACAAACAAACACCTAACCGTCCTAGTTAGTTATGATCAGGCATTTTTAACACTGGAGGTCATCAGACAGATCCAAGCACAATAATATCTTTAAACTTTAAGATATCGACCCTGGCTAGTCAGAAGAAGTTTGGTTGCCCTTTCTTCAACTTATACACGTTGTTAAGAGGCAAAAGGTGAAATGTGTGGGATGAGAAAGGGATTACCAAGCTTCTTTAATTTTTCACTTCCTTACACACACATATCTTTTTTTACAATGGGCCCAAATGGTAGAATCTTCTAACTATTGCATCTCATAACTCTGACTTCAGCTCAGTTTCTTATTTTATTCTGCATCGTTATATTATATGTATTATATTATGCTGCGATGAATGCTATTTTCCTTTAATTATGATGTAGGATTGCCGAAATCATTATAAACTGAACTGTATAATGTCTAGGCAAAGAACAGAGGCATTTAACCAATGAAAATAATTAAAGGTTAATTGGTCATTGGGGGAAAATAAAGAAACGTGGATTGAGAAAGAGGAATGGAACATCTTGCAAGAGAACACACTATATTGAATGGCTAGTTGACATGTGTCCGATACTTCTAAGATTGTGTTCTAGGTCCTACTTTTCTAAGACATTTCAATGCAATGAGTATAATGCAAGGAAAAGCAATGGGTGGCACTTTAGCTACTGCAAAACTTTGAACTAAGACTTACAGCATTTTAGGAATATGAAAATGATTTTATTTATATATTTCCAAATTGCTTTACAGCTAGCAGCTCATCTCCATTCTCTGTCTCTTCTCTGTGAAGAACTGAACAATCTCCTTAAAGGTTCAGTACATTCCCAAAAGACTGCGCCTAATTTAGACAAACCAGCTCTCCCCCTCATTTGGCAACATGGATCACTGCGACAACTATCTCTGCAAAGTCTCAAACAGCCAGTTTTCTGGATCTTTAATCTGCTTTTTCCTCTTCTCAACCTCGATCCTCTGTGCAGCCAATCCACTGTGCAATTTCCTGGCCGATAAAATTTGCCAGCCTACTTTTCTCCACATGATGGCCACAGGTGCCAACTAATCTTCTGAATCTTTTTATCCCATCCAAATTTTTCACCTCTCCACCCCTACTCCTTTTTTTTTTAGCTACAGGGAGTTGAATTTCAGCTGAGCAAAACACTGCAGAGAGAAAGGCCATTTGCGTCTTTCCCCCTCCTATTTTTACCTCTTACAAATAAATCAACTTTCTCCTTTAATTGAAACTCTGTTTCTTATTCCTTTTACCTCCTTAGGGTGCCTTTTATTAAACCAAGCTTGGGGATTTCTCTTTGCCTCTTCCTTATTTCTCATCTCTACTGAAATCAGCTAAGGAACATTTTTCAAAAAAAAAAAAAAATAGCCTGTGGAGTATGCAGCTTGAAGCAAAATTTCCAGACGTTGTTCATTGCCACTTCTTGTGGCACCCAAATAACTTTCCAGTAAGACATGACTAAGTCATCTCTATGTATGTTGAAACATTAGCAGCTTTCTTGAAATCCTGAGGTATTGATGCAATCTTTATAAAAACAAGTAATCCTCATTTACTGACTACCTCATACAGCAGGGGTGTCAAACATGCAGCCCGTGGGCTGGATATGGCCTGCATAGGCCACACCCACCCCAGTTCCGCAAGGGCAAAAGCAATCCTGATACATCATGATATGGCCCTCGACGCGATCAGGTTTGACACCCCTGTCATACAGCTTCCAATCCTCCAGTGGAGTGTGGTGGCTCATGTGGTTAGGATGCTGGGCTGACAATCAGCGGTCCCATGTTCAAGACCCATGTGCTGCTATGCAATGGAGTGAGCTCCCATCATTTGCTCCAGTTTCTGCAGACTTAGCAGTTTCAAAGTGTAGCAATCGCAAGTAGATAGTTAGGTACCACTTTGGTGGGCTCATTAAAGGACATGAAAAGAGCATCCCAATCAGGCATCCCTCAAGACAACAGTGATGTCAACAGTTAATTTTTTCAGACTGAAAGTGCCCTGGTGCTTCTGACATGAACACGAATGTGAGCCAGTCCTCCCATTTATGACCTTCACAGGTCTGAAATGTTATAGGGCAGTGGTGGCGAACTTATGGTACGCATGCCAGAGGTGGCACTCAGAGCCCTCTCTGTGGGCATGCATGCCATCGCCCCAGCTTAGCACCACCATGTTTCTCCATGGCATTTCTTGACATCATTTGCAGGGAAACAGAAGTTTCCCTGAAAACGACAAAACAAAAGCTTGTGAAAGAAAAAGATCTCACCGCTTGCAGAGTTGCCGATGTTGGGATGCCCTGCCTCCTGCCAGCCAGCTGGTGTTCAGGTTTCTGGCACATGTGCACTTGCCTTGCAGTTTGGGCACTCAGTCCCTAAAAGGTTCGCCATCACTGGTATAGGACAAGGGCATCAAACTCGCAGCCCATGGGTGGGATGCATCATGCATATTCACGCCCACCCCTGTTTTAGCGAAGGGGAAAAATGTCACGATACAGTACATCATGTGACAACAATGTGATGATGCAAGTTTGACACCCCTGGAATAGGATCTCCTATTGGAGCTGGGCATTGGACTAGAAGACCTCCAAGGTCCCTTCCAGCTTGATTCTGATTCTGATTCTGATTCTAAGAGAGGACTCATTGAAAAAGACCCTGAGGTTGGAAAAGATGGAAGGCAAAAGAAGAAAGGGATGAAAGAGGATGAGATGATTAGATTGTGTCATCAACGCAACGAGCATGAATTTGGACACGTTCTGGGAGACAGTGGAGGATGGCGTGCCTGGCATACTGTAGTCCATGAGGTCGTAAACTTAGCAACTGAACAACAACAACCAAAAGGCATTTGTGGCTGTGACTATGCATTTGTAACCCTGCCTTTTTCTGCACATAGAACATTTTTTTTAACACCTGCCCTCTTAATCTTTTAACAGTCATCTTTTTCACAGCTGCCATCTTATTTTAAACACGCACACAAATGTCCTTGTTTTTTACCACTCAATAGCATTGACTAATTAATCTTTATGTGAATTATTGTTGTTTTTGGGTTTTTTTTTAGCAAGAGATGAACACACCATACTGCGAGTATAAGAATTACCAATTATAATCATATATGTCCCTCACCACATTCATGTTAATGGTCAGACCAGTACTAGTCAATTTGGACACAAGTAGGACAGAATTTCATAAGCACAACCACAATCCAATTTCTACCCTCTGCAAACTAGATCCTTTAAGTTGTAGATGATCACTCCTCTGCAGGATAGAAACCTCATGTCTATGACAATTCACTGTGGCCAACTCTCCATAGCCAACTTGCCATAGACAATTTGCTGTGGGACAATTTGCCACAACCAACTCACCATGGGATAACTCGCTGAGGGAGAAATGTTACATTAAATGTTACCCAGAAACAATGGAATAGAATCAAGGAAAGGAGGGACAGAATGAAATGTGAATGATAAAAATTAAAATATTTTTTTTATTTATTTTAAATAATTAAATTGAATTGATAGGTTCAAGATCAGATGGACCTTGACAGACTTGAACACTGGTCCCTATCTAAAAAAATGAAATTTAATGTAGAGAAAAGTAAAGTCTTACACTTACTGTAGGTAGGGAAGAAAAACCAAAAGTACACATATAGACCAGGGGAAATCAGGCTTAATAGCAGTAACTGTGAATGGGATCAAGAGTCTTAGTGGACAACCAAATAAATAGGGGTGGTGGTGGTTAGACTAGATGATCTAAAAGGTTCTTTCCAACTATGTTAATCTGTTTTGAATCTGTTTTGAACTGTTAAATTGTCCCATGGTGAGTTGGCTATGATGAGTTGGCCATGGCGAGTTAGTTGCGACAAGCTACCCTATTCCAAGAAACCTCTTGACTGAAGGTAATGGGCTGTGATCTCCCATGATTATCCAGTATGGGTTATTAGATAGATTTTATTATTTTCCATTTCTCAGTCAAGGACTGAGGGAGAATGAGTACCCAAAGTCACCCATCTGATTTCTAAGCTGAAAGGAGGACTACAGTATAGGTCCTAATCCTCACCTTAATCACTGCACCATAGTAACTCTTTCATACAGTATATTGCCAAAAAAAAAAAAAAAAAAAAAAGCAGGATAGATATATAAATTTCAGCAATACCTATGAGGCAGAAAAAATTCTTTGAAATACTCCAGGGGAGATAAAATTCTCCATCAATTTTTCAAAGGCAGGATTTTCTCTTAGCAATGATGCTGAAAAAGTAATGTGTCGTGTCTTTCATTAGGATTTACTGGAAGAATGGGAAGCCAGGAAAGTTGTGGATGACTAGAGAAATTATTTTATAATAAAGATGGAACTCGCACAGACTGTCTGGAACCACACTGTTGAATAACTTCAAGAAACATACCTCCTGTCCACAATGATTCTTCCAAAATTTCAAAATGCTTTGAAAACATTTCTAAAGCGTATTTTTCTGTTTTCAAGATGAACTAAAGGGGGGGGGATGTAAAACTACTCAGCACTCCGTCTGACTATCAGTTGAGTCAATTGGACTTGGCTGAAAGAATGTCAGGCTGAAATCCATATTTATCGACAAAGCTCAGTGAGTGACCAAGGACACATCTCAGGCTAGAATTCACATGAGGAACTAAGCAATAAAGTTCTTTTGGTTTTGGTTTAGCTCCAGTGACAAATCCAGCCAAGATTGTTTGTAAAATGTGATTTATTCCTTTGCATGTTGTGTTAAACTCTTTATCTTGTTCAACAAACTGTAATTAAAATAATAATGCGCTGTGTGAATTCAATTCTTCTCTTTCAGTCTAATTTACTTTCCAAGTTTTCTGATAATGGGGTTTATTTATTTATTATTTATTTAT
>JAEANM010011830.1:0-15086 GCA_017656035.1 Myanophis thanlyinensis | reverse complement strand
AGTGGGAGGGCTGAGATTAATAGCCTGTCCTCTATCTCTCAAGAGTCTGCAATAGAGCTTGTACCCAACAGATGGTTTTAAACCTGTCCTTCACAACCTTTTTCTAAGAATGCATCAAAGAACAGAAATACAATGTTAATGCAAAGAACGTATTAAAAACTGGGATGCCTAAGGGACATAGTTGAAATTCAAAAACCGCGAGAATCTCCGCAGGAATATTTAAACGCTTCCTGGAGTTCAGTGTAATGCTAATACTTCGGTGAGGGTTGGACGGTCTGGGGGTAAACTGCGTGGCTCTTTTCGCGGGCGTGGAAGAGGGTGGCCGAGGACGGGCAGCCACATCAGCAGCTGCAGCACGCAGAGGGTCCCGCCCTCTCCGCCGCTCACCTTGAAGAAGGCAATTTGCAAATAATTGTAGGGCTCCCTCTCTTCGAAGTCCTGTTGGATGACGCGGCTGGCTCGGTAGCGGGACGGCTGCCCGCCCAGCCTCCGTCCCAGACATTCCTCCAGGCATTCTGCTCGCTGCAGCACCTGGTCAAAGAAACTGGTCTCCCACGGCTGGAAAGGCGACTGACTCCCAAAACAGGCTTCCCTCTGGCATCCGCCTCGGCACTTTCGGCGCGCCTCCTGCAGCTGCGAATAGCTGTGGAGAGAGCGCTGGAGCAGCTCGGAGGCCCGAGGCCAGTCCTGGGCGAAGTACGCCCGCACCCCGTCAGCGTAGAGCGAGTCGAAGGGGGCTACCTGGCTCGAGCCAGAAGAGAAACAGCCGCCGCTTCCAGCGAGGAGAAGGAGACGGAGGAGAGAGAAGGAGAGCATGGCCGAGGCGAAGAGGGGACGCCGGGAAGCGGGATTCGAGGGAATGAAAGCCAGAAGAAAAGCTGCAAACGTAGCTGGAAGGAAGGGGGTGGGCGGAGAGAGAGAGATGCCTCGGCTGCTTTCCCTCTCTTCTGCTTGGCTGGGATGGAAAAGGGGGCCTGCTGGAAGGAAAGAAGAAGGCGGAGACCCAAAGAGGAGGAAAGTAAGGTAGGGGACTCCAGAGCCGCCAGTGGCTGGAAAGTCATCCTGAAGCTGGCGAAGAAAGAGCGAGAGTCTGGGTTCCAGTCATTGGGCGAGAAAGGAGAATTTCTCCGAAGGGGGGACGACTGGATGGACGCTTAAGCAGCCCTCTCCCAGCTCAGAATACAGTAACAGAGGCTCCGGCCTTTGAAGTACACTGTATATCCGTAAATGCCCCGTTTAAACGGAAGTTCGCCTTTCTTTGCAGATAAAACGTATGTATGGTTTATTACTTGTATTTTACTACAGATGCTGTGGCCGTTGCCTCTGTGAGCTGAAAGGGCCTTTAATGAGCAGCTATAGACGTGAAAAAAGAATTTGAGCCTTAAACCTACTTGTTTCAACAGGCCGGTCTGGCCTAGTGCTCAGTGGGGGTTTTAAATTATATTTAAATTAGTTTTTAAATTTTAAATCTTTAGTTTTTAACATTTTTAATTGTTTCTTTTGAATTGGTTTTATTGATTGATCAGCTGTTATATTTATCTAAATTTTAATCTGGTTTTAATTGTTATTCATCTGTGTTTTTATTAGGCTGTACACCGCCTCGAGTCTTTCCGGAGGGAGGCGGTATAGAAATAAAATTAATTAAATAAATAAATAATTCTCTCTCCCTCTCCCCATTTTTGCGTATAACAGGTGATTCAACTGAGACTGCTGTGGAAGGTGCCCATTAGTTATTTTAGAGACGATGGTATCACAGCAGGTGGCAGCACCCAGTTGACCTTGGCTGGAAGCTAAACAGGGATGCTTGGAGAAAACCTGCAGGAAATTCTGCTGCAGCACTGTGCATTTGACTTCTTTTCTTTTTTTTACTATTTGCATATGTTAAAAATTCAGTCCTCCTATGCTCAACTTACTTTCACATTTCTCTTTCACCCACTCACTTCCAGCTATATAATGGAGCAGGTCTATGTATGTTGTTCACTCCCTGCCCAGTCTAACATCATCCTGCACTTCCTGAATTTTGCTCACTGATTCTTCTTGTATTCTTTCAGTCAGAAGCCTGCCAAACACTATTCCAGGTATGTGTAACAAATGAATCCACCTGTAGTTTTTTCACTCATCTGCTTTGTACAGAGGAACAACCTTGGTCTTCCTTCTGCTATCATGCCACAAGTTCAATCAAAGCTGAGTTTGACTTCATGCTGTTTAATGCAAGCTAGGATTTCTAATGCAGAATCTATTTTACAAGCCAGTGTACTGTTGTCCTTATTCTGCCACCTAATATGTACACACAGCTGTTGGGGGACAAAGATAGATATTACAGTAGAGAATTACTGGCTACTGAATGAATGTGGACTGAGCACAGGGGTGAATGGCCTATAGACGAGAGGCTGGTTGATATGCATTAGTTGTGCAGAGAAAATGAAGAGGATTAAATTGCAAAATAGTTACCTGAATGATGAGTGCACAGATTAAGAAAAAGGGAAATGACTAGAAAATCATGGTTGGACAGAGTTGATGATTGATCAATTGATCATGTGCCATAAAGCCACTGTTGATTCTTAGTGACTGTATAGATTTTGTCCATGTAGAGTTAATGACATCCTCAAAAAGGTTTAAAGAATCAAAGGTTATTACTGTGTGGACACTATTGAAGCAAGTATGGTTTCCAAAGAAAGACAAGTGAACAGTTTGGAGTGAAAGAGGGCCTTTCTGAGGGAAATTGGAAGTTTAGAAATATGAAATATAAGCAAATAAAATAAGATGTAGCTATATTTCCTTTTCCGTGAATTGATGCCTTTAATTTCTTATTTATTTCTGCATTTTGCATAATACTTATTCTAAAAAAAGGATCTTCTGATGGATATCCCATCTTTTTTTTCCCATGAATGTCATTCTTTGAATATACACCTGGTGAAGAAATGCTTCTTTTAATCAGTTCTGAATCATGCACCAATTAGCTTCATTGGATGACCCAAATACCTAGTACAGGGGTGGGCAATTATGGTTCTTTCATGACTGGTGGACTTCAACTTCCAGAATTCCTAAGCCAGGCTGGCTCAGGAATTCTGGGAGTTGAAGTCCACCAGTCATGAAGGAGCCATAATTGCCCACCCCTGACCTAGTATTTTGTAAGAGTAAGAAGTCTGCTACAACATACAAGATAAAGATTGTAACGGCCACTATGTAGGACAGGCTGAAAATTAGCACGTCCATGAACACCAACTAACATGACTTAGTATGATTTCTGTATATTCAACACTGGGAAGACTCTGTGATATCTAAATAGAACAATGTTTATTAAAGAATGGCAATGATGGCTAAATTAATAGCTCTTATGAGAAGAACGTCACTAAAGAAATTTATCTGGAATTTGGAAGCCTTTTGTGGAGAAAATGGCAAAAATATTTTCTTTATCTAGTAAATGTACATCCCATCTCACTATTCAAAGTGACATTGGATGACTATTATGATGTATGGATTTTTATAATTTTTTAAAATCCTTTTTGGGACATTATATTGGGAGTGTTCAACTAATGAATTTAAATGTTTTTTTAATATCAGAAGTTGGAAATCAGCCTTTATATTTTTACTTTATCTTTTTGCACCTCTGTATCTATTTCTATATATTTTTTTTCTGATGGTTAGTTTTTATATGTATATTCTGTAGAAAAATTAATACAAATATTACTAAGAGTACCAACTAGCAGACAGACTCATCCATGGTTTCCACTGGGAAACTGTGAGCATCCTAGACCAGTCAAATCCGAAAGTGTTAGAGAATTCCTGGAAGCTTGGTATCAATAGACATCACATTAACACATTCAGAAAAACAATAACAAAGACCACATATGCTCCAGAACCCGGATACCCTAGATAAGCGGGATTAACACCAAACAATGAAGCAGAAACAACTGCATAATCAAGGACCTACCAAGGAGGGCAAGTGAACTGTATATAAATCAAGGCACAAACCCTACAATCACCTGCACTGATGATGTTACCTAGTCAGGTAATGAAACAACTCCAAGCTTAGAGAGACCAAGGACACCATAGTTCAGCTCTGAGCTACATACAGGTACATTCTATTTTATATACCTCTCTTGTGTGTCTTCTTTTTGTTCATTTTTTCTCTGTCAAAAAGCATTCTTTTTCGTAGGAAAGTTCTTTCAATTCTTTAATGATTTTGATTGCCCCTTTCTGCATTTGTCCATCCTTTTGAGGAGGTTGTCAGAAAAAAAACCTGGTTTTGTAGACATTATCACTGTTATTCAAAACAGCAAAATTTCCATTGTGTTCACCATCTTCAGGATGCCTTCCCTGTAGGAATTTTCTGAAATGTATTTCCTTATCTGGCCTTGTTTCTCCTTTTTCCTCATGGCTGTGCACCTTCGTTATTTAATTCCAGTTATTCTGAATAATGGATGTAGCTACTTTCATTTTGGAATGACAGATAATGATGTAGAATGCCACATTGGCCAAAGTCCAAGAGATGTTGGTCCTCTCACCAAAAAGGCGACTTTTACTGTAGCTATATATATTAGGTCACTTTTCTCCGACAAATCCCTACCTAACTTGTTTCAACCAAACCAGAGGTGCTCCCAGATAAGTTGAACCCAGCTAGGAGTTTAAATAGAGGACTCAGCTATTATTTCCCAAAATATACCTCCGTTTATTATTGTTTGCTTTAATGCTTTAATCTGTGAAACTTAACTGCTTTATCATTTATCTATAAGACAGTTGGGAAAGTGTGTTTAACCAATAGATAATAATTTGTTTGACCAGCTGGAAGACTGGTTAGAATAACTTGACTATAAAAGACAATAACTGATCTCTTCCTAAGAAGTTGGCTGTAACACCACAAGACATGTGCTCTACAGCAGAGAACAATGTTAACAACTTGCCATCCAACAGGAATCCCAGATATGGCTCTCAATTCATCTTTATAATGCATTTTTATATATATTCTGGAAGCTGAATTATTCATGCAAGTCTAGCACATTTAAACTAACTTTATGAATTTTATTTGCAATTCTATGTGTGTACTTATTTCATTCTGATGTTCTTTTCCCCAAATAAATTTCTTCTGTGTACTCCAAAATTCTCATTGAAATCTTCCTTGGGCAGAAGGTTGTACAGCTACCCCTAGAGCTGTCAGATATGCATACGGTTTTCTAAGTTTGGCATTTCTGACTTTGGGCAGGAAAATCTCATGCATTTTTTTCAAGTTTTGCCCTTTAGAGATGGAGAGTGGGAGAGGCTCCAAGCAGAAGGACTAAGATCTTGAATGTCAGACGATTCAGTTTGATTGGGGTGTATTAGCTATCATTTTTAATGGGAATTTCTCATCAGTAGGCATGGTTGTCTCCTTTCCAATATAATACAGCTGGATTAACATGAGAGGTTTTTTTCCTTACTACCCATAGGTATCTAGATTGTTAAACATGGTAGATAAGGTTAAAAATATGAGTCAGTTCATTATCGTGAAAAATAGGCACCTAGGTCAATGGATTTGAGTTTTTTACATATTGTGGGTGGAAGAAAGCAGACTATTTGTTCCTGATCCACCAAGGAAAATACTAATAATAGAAATTAAGTAGGAGGTATTTAAGTGACATGGTCAAAAAAAGTCAAGATGATGACTATAAATGTGGTTGAAGTTCTGTCTTTTCTTAATATATATTGCACTAATTGCTAAGATTAGTTGCAGGTGTTTCAAATTAAATACTCTCCAGAAATATTAAGAATGTAGGCAGAACTTTGATATCCCTGTACAGTACATAGCATTCTGAGTGGCCATCAGTAAACTAAATATCTCTTAGTTGGTGACATGTGAGTAATTGTAAGTTTGCTTACTTGCAAGATAGTATTTCATTTAAAAATCCATGGAATAAGTTTTTGGAATGGGGTAAATTGGAGTAAAATTGGACTTTAATTATAGTAGTGGCATATTATCCTAAATGAACCTAAACTGATTGGAACACATTTTATGGGTAACAAGCCATTATGTGAAAGCCACAATAATAGTAGATATCAGTAAATATGGGTTTATCTAGTGACAACTGTGGCATATGAAACATTGTGATTTGTAGGGTAAATGATAGATCGGGTCGGGAACCTTGGCTCTTTCATGACTCATGGACTTCACCCCCCAGAAGTCCTCAGACAGCATCGCTGTCTCAGGAATTCTGGGAGTTAAAGTCCATGAGTCATGAAAGAGCCAAGGTTCTCGACCCCTGTGATAGATCATGCATTGTTGAATGAAATTGATAAAAGAAAAAAGACACATAATGTGCCTGTGAAACCAAGATAAAGGGGAAAGATATAATACATTTGAATGAAGCTAGCTTGATTGTGTGGAATTAATGAAAACAATTACAGAATTCATTGTGAATTGTAAATAAAAAGTATATAAGAAAAAATGAACCAGTTTCATTTACTTCGTTGTCCATATGACAATGAGAATTCATAGGTTGGTGATAGTGTGTACTAATGAATATTGGTAATGGTAGAATTGAGGGGTTAGTTTGGGGGGAAAGGTAGCAACTTTCTAAATAAATGCAGCCCTGAGGAAAATATATTAATGCCAGGTGATATGAATGGATGGCTGAGATGAAAGAATGTAGAAGTGATTAGGTCATTTGGAGTCATAAGAAAACATGAGAGTGGTGATTGGCTAGCATCTGTTCAGAAAAAGACTTATTTGTGACTTCCGAGAAGGAAATGACAGTCTGAAGATGGCTCTGCAAAAAGTGGAGCCACCAACCACAGCAGAATAAAGAACAAGGGAGTACACTGGCTCTTTAATGTTTCCTCTTCAAAGAGAGAACTTGAGATCACCCACAAGTGCTCCAGACATCTGCTCCCCTCAAGGAGACCAAGACAGCAGTGTCTGGTGAGTTGAGAGCTCTAGAAAACAAGAAAAGTGTCACCTTGCTCATGTCATAGTTGGTAGCTTTGCAAGGACACTTAAGATTACATACTATCTTTTTAATCACTTTCAGAAATTGTTTAATTGCTTCTAGCTATTAGGAACCTTGGATCAAATTTTACACATCAAATAAGTTTTCCTAAAATCCTTAGCAAAAGAAGTTTTAACTACAAGTTCAAGAATTACTATATAAAATGGGGAGGGAATAACCAGCAAAAGGTGAATAAAACTTTAATTTTAGAAAGTTACAAATGAACTAAGTGGACTAAGCACAAATGAAATACGATTTTGGAATTAATTATAAAGAATCTTTCCCATAGGAAAATGCTTTTGTTCTGATTTGTTTTTCAAAAATGAATTTTCAAGATAAGACTTTAAAAATTGGATACTAGAGGGAACTAAAAATTACAATTAAAGGTGAAATCTCAAGTTTAACTTACAATTACAGCAAAATTAACATTGGACATATTGACAGATATTTTTGAACCATGGATGCAGAAGTTAATTTTAAGTGTGTCATTGTAGATAGACTGTGTTTAATAAGATGTTATGGAAGATTTTACTTGACAAGATTGAGACTGATTTGAAAGTGGATTTAAAAATGGCAGGCTAGAATGATGTGGAAAAAGATCTTAACTGGACATACAAAAGAACAACTGGTTATCTTAATCTGCTATTTGTATATCTATTTTAATTAAGAGAAACCCTGGATATTTTTCCTATGGATTTACAAAAGAGGTTTGTTAAAGTTTTTAAAAAATTGTGAGAAGAGACAAAGAAAAAACTGAAATCAAGTTCCATGACATTATTCGAAGGGACTAAAGATCAAAATCATTAGAAGTAAAAGGAAGGAATAAGAATCAAATGGTTTACAAAATCTGTCTTCTGAGATGTTTTATGAATTCCTGGTCTAGCCTACTAGCACTTCCTGGTAATTTCTATCTAATTACTAACTAGATCCAACTCTGTTTAGCTTTTGGAGGATATCAGTCAAAATCAAGTAATTGCTAACTATCTGCTACAACCAGTGGTGGAAATCAAATATTTTTACTACCAGTTCTGTGGAAGTGGCTTGGTAGGCGTGGCTGGGGAGGTCATGTGGGCAGTTTCTCTAAGCAGGGCAATAAAGATTAGGCTAGAAACACTAGAATGTTTTTTTCCTACCTTCCTTACAGGATTAACCCTGTAAAGTGGAAAAAACAAAAGGAGATTTCTTCTAACAACCAGTTCTCCGAACTGCTTAGAAAATTTACTACTGGTTCTAGCAAATCTGCTAGAACCTGCTGAATTTCACCTCTGGCTACAACATAGGTGAATCACCTATATATGTTCCCCAATTACCAACAAAATGTGAGTGAACAAGGCATGATATATCCATATTCAATGTCCCCAAATGGTTGTCTCTTAGGCAGTACCAGTCAAAAGGCACCATGCCACTATTCCGTCTTTCTTTCCTTAATGCATTTTCTTTGGTAAAAAATAGTTGTAGGAAACATGGAAAACTGATGGAAAATAACATGTTCACCTTCATAAAATTCTAACTGCACACTAAAAGCATCATCTGGAAATACTTCAACTGTAAATACGTTACTAGACAAATCTCTTCTCTTTCCCCTGAATTAACTACTACCCCCTGGGGATAGATCTGGCATGAAAATAAACTTTGAATATATGAACCCAGACAAGTTCAGATGTTTATAGTATATTTCTTCCAGTTTTTGGCACTAGCTCTGCCCACGTTTTCATCTGTGATGGAATAATGATAAAAGATAGCTGTCAAAGATCTAATGAAATCATGCTTTCATCAGTCTCTCTTGATGGTGACTGTCCATTTCCTTCTTGAACATTTTTAGGTCTCCCATTAGCCCTCCTCATCTGTAATGTATGGATGGTATGTTTTCCAAGAGATCCATTGTAAGAACTATTGTAGTAGGGTACTTTGTGTGAGCTACTGGTCTCTAGAAGTCAACAATGACTTGATGGCCCATAATCAATCAACACTGGAATGCATGATAAACACTTTCATGATCACTGCAAGTGATTCCTCTTTTCACATTTAATGCACTTCATTGGTAGGTAAGGTGAGCTGAGGGTGGTTTTTCCCTTTGTCCTGCTAAAACTTACTAAGCACTTGATGACAGCACTGTCTCATATATCTTTGTGGTGTGTCCTGTAGTTTTTAGGGACACTAATTCCCAGCTAAGTACATATCTGTTTGTAGCCTGAATCACTTTAATAGCACAAAAACATAATTAACACTAAAACAAAAACCAGACACAAGACATTCCATATATATATATATATATATATATATATATCTCCTTCTCACCACACTGGATTTTTTTTTCTCATGAGTGGAGCTAAGAAAGGTGTGACATGGATAGTGCTAGCAACACTGCCAGAGAGAACAGAGAAAGAGTGCCCTCAGTTAACTAGGGTGGTCTGAACTCAATTTGTCCACTGAGAGCAGGATGCCATTGTGCTCTCCAGCCGTGACATTTTTCTACCCTCTTACTATTATTTTCCCCTCCATATCAAGTTCCCTTATGGCATAACTCCTGTCCTCTTGGAGTATTAAGAAAAAACATGGGAGCCTAAATTTTGAGTTCTGAGATTTCCTTAAAAATCAGAGCTATTGCCTTTGGTGCCATTGTGTAGGCTGACTTCCTGCAAGGATTGTGCCCCATGAGCTGCCATGGTCCATTTGCCAGGCCCCTGTTCTCCACCACAGAGATATAGGCTTTCACCATCAGTCAGTGAACACTGTTGACTCCTATCAGGGCCTTCTAGTTCGGCACCATTTAGGGAATGGTGCCTCTCACGCTGTATTGCAAATGGGAGGCGTGAGTGGCGTGGAGTGCCATGAGGAGAGGGCACCGGTGTTTCATCAATAAAGGTTGTAATCTCATCACGGAAGAAGCAAGCACTGGAGCCAGGGCCCGGTCCTCGAGCCATTCCGGCTTCTAGAAACTGCCGAAGTGTAGTGAACTCATCCTCGGGGGAACGTCGACGGGGATGGTAGCTACGGAACTCTGGAGGCAGAAAACTGGAGGGTCCTCCATGTTTATGTGGAGCAGCCACCCGAATGTCATCAGATGAGGACCACTTGTGAAGGAAGGAAGGAGTCGACCGATGGGAGGAAAAGATATTGGTTTCATCGTGGGACATCCTCCGGGAGATAGGAACCTGAAAGGAAAGTCAGTGGAGAAACAGCAGCTGAAGAATATAGATTGTTCTCCATTGATAGAAATGTCCAATAGCTTAAACATTTTAGGAGTCTAAATGAAAGAAAGAAATCTGAACCACTTAGCATCCTCTCTTCTCTTTATATAACAAGTCCCAGATGGTTCACAGGCAGATGTCATAAGGGATACATGGTAAAGTGTTTAAAGTAATTAAGTTTGAATTGTCTTTAATCAAATGTTAATACTAAGAAACTTAAAAGATTCTCAAGAATTTGTTAATCATTCCAATGCCTTCCCACTAATTAGATAAAATGCCTGATGCAAAGATCAGGTTTACTTTTTCTTGTGCAGTTAGACTGCTAAGATATCTGTTTTCTCTGCATGCAAAAGCCACCTCAAGGTGGAAATCAGAGAAGGTTTCTGTCAGATATATTTGCTTTGAAATGTATGGTTATTTGAATTTCCTAATTGTTCTTTGTTTATGTGAGTGTAACAAATAGCACCCTCTGCTCATAATGCTGTTTTACAAAAAAATGTATTCTTTCTTTCTTTCTTTCTTTCTTTCTTATATATATTTTCTTATACTATATATTTGTGGAAATAGGGGAAAGTACCTTGTTGTACCACCATTCTCTAATGGTGTTTTTATTTAAGGGCTTCATTTTGCAATTTGTAGTCTCAAGGAATTTTAGAAAAGTCCAGGTGGGGTCCTTTGGTGTTTTCCCAGATACCCCTTTTCTCGGCATAAAATTCAATTATAAAAAGAAAGCTGGAATAGCCACCATATCCACTTTACTCTGGAATGTTAATTTTCCAGCATGTTCGATAATTAGAGAAGCAGTTCTCCAGTTCAACTCAGCTCCACATTTTTAAGTAGAGCAAATAAAGCTTCTACCGTATCTCCCTGCAGTGCTACATCAATCTCCAAATTGTTTTTCCCCCCATGATGTTCCCTAAACACACAAACATGAATTACTGCATATAGTTCAGCTGCTTGGAGGAAAATTGTGCCATATTCCTACAAGAAATGTCGAAACAGATGGGAGGGTGTGTGGATTACACACTACAAATTTTAAAAAAGCTCTATATTTAAATGTCCCCCTCCAGATGATCATGAAAAAGCACCCATAATTATCACATAGCAGTTTGGGATCAAACTGGGAATACTGTTTGGTTAGTTACTAATGCCCCCTTATGAAAACAACTAGCTTAGAAAACAGGTCAACTGTGTACATTCATCAAACTAATATGTTTAAATGCCTCTGTATTCTCAGAAATAATGAAAACTCATTTAGCTTTTAGCATGTCTCTAATTATGTAGATTACAGAATAAGAGTTGGAAGGTACCTTGTAGGTCATCCAGTCTACCCTATTGTCAAGTCCGGCTGAACAGATGAAAGAAAACTCAGATGCTTGCAGAAAAACAAACAATGATTTGTCTTCCAGTAGAACAGCCAGCACAGATAACAACTACTAAGTAGAATAAAGTCAGCTCTACAATCTTCCGGCCCCACCACCATTTAAACACCCTTTGCTTCCCTGGCACACACTCCCTACCATGCCCCGCAGCTGTCAGGCATTTTCTTTTAAGTGTGAGAATGGCCTAATTGCTCTTGCAAATGAAGAAGATAACAGAGAGCTCATCTGGTGCTGGTCTTCCGCTGCCTTGACAGGCAGACAGCCGCGCTGGTGGGTGTGTCCCCACGAGAGTGGCAGCCCCAGGGGATACAGAACACGGGGCTGACACCTATATCTCTCCAGACAAATGGCTATCCATTGTCTTCCTAAAAAGCCTCCAATAAATTGTAGAATCCAGTTTTAGAGTTAAGATCATGTATTCTGAAATTCTACTTACAAAAGAAGATCTTCAGTTCAAATTTAATTAGCCATAACATCTATTAAGTATCTTTGGGCCAGTCTCTCAATTCAATATACCATATTAATTTACTGTATAATAACAGGTCATAAACTTGTCCCCAAATACGATTTGTTATAAAACAGTACTCTGAATCTAAGGAGAAAATAGTTAGGTGACACTTGCCTATTATACGTGGACTGATTCAGTCTAATAGAAGACCATCTGCATATATTTAGAAGTGTAATTTATTTTTTTGTATATCATGTTTCTGATACACAATACACAATAGAGTCGTGGTAGTGCAGTGCAGTGGTTAGAATGCAGTTCTGCAGGCTAACTCACTGCTCACTCCAGGAATTCAATTCTGAGTGGCTCAAAGTTGACTCACATTTCCATCCTTTTGAAGTAAGTAAAATGAGAACCCAGTTTGTTGGGGGAAATATGCTGACTGTAAACAGCTTAGGTAAGTAAAACACTGTAAAGCATTGTGAAGTGGTATATAAGTCTAAGTGCTTTTGCTATTGCTATTCTACCATTCTTTCTTTATGCACTCATGGAGGTGTACAAAGCAATCTCTCTTCCCACCTGCCCCACACTAGCAAGTAGACTGGGCTGAGATGGCCTGTTCCAAAGTCACCCAGTGACTTCCATCGTTGCAGGTGGACTAGAATCTGCAGTTCAATATTTTTACTAACCACGCTGGCTCTTTACTCACATGGTAGTTGTAACCAGTTATCCCTCAGAGCAGGCAGCTTACCTGCAAATAATGTACCCTGTCATGGGGCAACAGCATATGATGCACCGGCAGCAGCTTAGCATTCCTAGGATCCTGCTTCATGGCTGTAGCACCATTGGCATTGAATCGTATCTTGCAGATCCTCCCATCTCCATAATCATCACCAGGGCCATCTATATTGGAGAACAGAGAGCTAAAAACTCCTTTCAGGCTCAAAGCTCTCTCCCTTTCACACCTCAGTCCTCACCGTAAAGAAAGCACATTTGCACATTGGCATGGCAAGGTATCATTTGAAAGTTATTGTGGCTATGATATGTTGCTGTTTTCTAAAAACATTTTACCCACCTAGGATTCTAAGTCAGTACTGTGCTGTACTAGTCCTGCACTTCACAGAATAAGACCTGCTTTTGTTAATAGCTTGCAATAAATAGCCCATGATACATTCTGATTTCTTTTTTTAGTGTTGTTAAAAGGTATGCTAAGTATGCAAGAGAGGTTGCTGAGAAACTTAAGCAATAAACAAGCTAACATACTGCATTATGTTCATTTCCTTGATTTCATGCTTAAGTGGCCATTTTTGGGTAGAACGGTTGGAGGCAATTCTTGTCTTATTTGGTGCAAATGTGAATTTTTTTTCCTACTAGGACTAATGCTGCAATCTATTCTATAATTTTACTAGATGTCCAAATCCAGCCCAACAGCTGGTTGTAGAAGATGCCTATAGGCTCAGCATCATTTCTAACCTTTAATCAGCACATGCAACCCAGCAATTTGGGGAAGCTTCATCATGGGTTGAAGCTTCAGACAAAGGCATAGGCCTACAATGTCCTAATCTGGTACTGATCTATTAAGAACAGCAGCAATGCAGAGACAGAATTTCTGCCTCCAGTCTTATAGTAATTTAGCAGTTGTTTAAAAGCACACAACTAATATATGGTTACATTAGTAAGAGCAAAACTGAATGTTGACTCAGTATACAACCAGTGGTGGAATTCAATATTTTTTACTACCGGTTCTATGGGCGTGGCTTGGTGGGCGTGGCTATTGGGGTCATGTGACTGGGTGGGATGTTTCTGTAAGCAGGGCAATAAAGATTAGGCTACAAACAACACCAGAATGTTTTTTTCCTGCCTTCCTTACAGGATTAACCCTGTAAAGTGAAAAAAACAAACAAAAGGAAATTTCTTCTAACAACTGGTTCTCCAAACTGCTTGGAAAATTTACTACAGTGAACCTGCTAGAACCTGCTGAATTTCACCTCTGTATACAACTACCTGCAGGGAAAAATACAAATACCTGTGCTGGGAAAAAAACAAAATAAGGGTTATGTCTTGAATGTGATTAGAGGCACACTCTAGATTAAAACTCTAATGTTAGTTACCAATTTACCTGTGTAAATCTGATATTTCAGCTATTTTACCTGAATATTAGTGGATGTCATCGGATCAACTGATTTTCTACAGTCTGATTTAGTAACATGTTGTCATATATTTTAAGAAGCTGAGAATGCTACAAATGGCAATGCTGTCTTTTAAATTCCATCTTGGTACCAGACTGTTTATAATTGCAAAAATGGACTGGTCTCCAGGCTTCTAGGAATAAGGATTTACTCTCTAGACCTACTGCCTTCCTTTCCCTGTCCTGGATATGGAAATGACGGGATTGGATAGGAAATCGATTGTGCATACACAGGGGTTTGAGTATAAATATTCCAATAACTGTTAATAACATGTTAATGTAGCCCTCATCCTTAAAATGAAGGAAAAATAAGGAACTGTTTTATTTTCTTCTGTGGAACACATTGCAATTTTAGGAATTATTAAGGTGGAACTCTGTGAAAATTAATACAGACACATAAACACCATCTAAAATATGCAAATTTGCAACAGATAAAAAGATAGCTACTCTTCTGATGAATCTCCTGACAGAATACCTAATTCTGGTTGCTGATCTCACACTTCACATCTTTGAAGCTTGTGATTATTCGCCCCTCTCCACAGTATGAAGCTTCCTCAATATATCATACAAAGACTGAAGTGGGTAGGTTGCTCACCATCTTCCCCATCATCTTCTGACATTATTGCTACACATTGTTCCCAGACAGTCCGGACATCTGCCCGGTAACGTTCACAAGACCAGATGAATGATGGGAGTAGCAGCGTCTGCACCATGGAGCACCAGAGCACTGCCAGCACCATCCAGGTGGGAGCAGTGTCATAGCGTAGGCTGAAGAAGCTGACCACCTAAAACAAGGAGAGAGAAGAGTTGGTGAGGGTAAAATTCCACAGTTGGTCTCCCTATTCAATTCCAATTCCAAATTTTATTGGTCACATACACAATCATACATGGGTACGATATGCAGTGAAATGCTTATGC
>JAEANM010011829.1:0-15087 GCA_017656035.1 Myanophis thanlyinensis | reverse complement strand
CCTTCAAACAGATGATTTACACTGTTTGAAAGGCTCTAACAGTATCACGGGACAGACGTTCATTAAGAACGACCTCGAGCAAGCGTTGCCAAACCGGAAGCCCTGTTCAGACCACTTCTGAACAAGACAAAAGTGGTCACCCAGCTTGACGAGGGTCTCCACCCTCCGTCTGACCCCTCCACTTCGCCATTTATTGATGCCAAGCGACTCCTCTTCACCACCCAGTCAACTAGGGCAGAGGAGGTCCCGGCCCCTCAACTGTTTACTGATCTGGTTCAGAAACAGTGGGAGCTGCCAGTGGTTGGAAGGCTGCCACTCAATTCTGAGCAACGGTTCTATAATGTGGCAGAGGCATTCAGCTGTTCCCTGAATCCTCCGGTGGTGGTTGACCATGTTGTTGCCCTTGCCTCTTCCAACATGCTACTCAAACCAGAGGACAAGAAAATGGAGCAGGTTTTGGACAGAGGCCATCAAGCCACAGTTTGGGCCATTAAGGCTTCCACTACAGCATCATTTTTCAACCACACTTCCCTGTTAATGGTTGCACCAACTGCAGGAGAGGATTACGCCAGATGACCTGAGAGTGCACCAGGACATCAACAAGCTAACTGCGGCGGCAGAGTTGTCAGCGAACTGCCATTTTCTATGCTGCCAAATTCACCTCTAGATCGAGTGGTTTCTACATGGCTGCTTGCTGCCTCCTGTGACTTAAACCGTGGCCAGCAGATCTCAAGACCAAATGGAAATTGGCCTCGGGCCCATTCAGGGGTTCCAAGCTCTTTGGAGAGTCACTGGACCCGGTTCTGGTCAATTCATGGATGCATCGTGGCAGCTTACGACTCCCAGGGCCTCTCGTCTCCTCGAGGGATCACTACTCACCCGACACAAAGTGTATCCATTTCTGTGACCTGGTCCACTCAGGCCTCCATTGATGAGGTTTGCAGGGCAGCAACCTGGACGTCACCATTGGCCTTTATTCGGCATTATCATCTGGACATGTATGCCTCGGCTGAGGCTTCTTTTGGCAGGAGGGCACTTCAGTCAGTTCACACGACCAGAGAATCTCAGGTCTCAATCTGCTTTGGTATGTCCAATCTATGGATTATCTCTCCACATTCAACGGAGAAGGGTTAGAAAGATTTACTCCTTGTAAATCCTCCTCACTCCGATGTGCTCCTTCTCGTTGTGTGGAGAGATAATCCAACCCGCGCAGTGGTCCGGCCGGTTCTGGGTTTGGACCTGAGAGGAGAGTCTGACTTGGAGAAACCTTCGTAGAATGTGGAGAAGGAGGCGGAGCTTGTCACCCTTTAAGCTTCAATCACTCAGTCAAAGAGCTAGGAAAGGGACAGAGTATCCCAATCTATGGATTAACTCTCCACACGAGAAGGAGCGTATCAGGTTAAGTCCAACGCCCCTTCTTCTCAAAAGGCAAACGTATCCTGGGAGAAGCACACTTCCTAGACCTCTTGCAACACAATATCTTGCAACACAATAATTATTCACTTTTAGCCCAAACCTGGGTAGTTCAGAGCCTTCCCTTAAGAGCCACCCAACTTGCTCCTCTAGTATGGAAGGGAGAGGTGTTTAAATAATTTCTTGATTATTGATAATTTTTTGATTTAAATAATTTCTATGGCTGCCCATCTGGCAACAGTGACACTGGATGGCATACAGAGATCAAGTCCCAAATTATATAAACTAGCCCGGGATGCCCAAGACAGACAGTGCAGCTGAGTCATAAAGACCAGACCAGACCAGACCAGGTGTGGGCAGCAGCCGGCGTTCTGGGAGCAGCTACCTGGGCAGGGGCTGCCATGGATCATTGTGCCTTTGCAATCAACCTCTCTTTCTTCCAGATCCGAGAGGAAACCCAGTTCCAAGAAGCCGGTTTCCCCACCGTGCATCCGCCGGTCCCTGCAAAAGCCTCTGCCCGTGTCCCTCAGGACCCAGCCCCCACCTATGAAACTGGGCAGAGGAAGCGCCTGATCTCCTCCGTGGATGACTTCACAGAGTTTGTGTAGGACGAAAGCTGCCCTGCCTCAACCGCTCCAGTGGTGCAAAGCAACAGGGGCCGTTTCTTGCTCCTGGCCCCCAGCTGCAGGCCTTTCGGCCTCTTCTCAGCCTGTGAGCCAAGATGGCAGCTTTGTGTTCCCTTGAAGTCTGCTGGCCTGGCGCATGACTTTTGTGGGTTTTTCTAAGCACCAGTTCTGTAATTAAGCTTTTTAAAGTGAAGGAAGGCCCAGCCCAGGTTTATGATGGTTTGTTTGAAATGGCAGAAGGAAACTCAGCAACCTGACCTGGTAGAGTTTCATAGAAGGTGCCTGTTGTGCACTTCCTCCGCCCGTGGGGTGATGCGTGACTCCTGCTGAGCGTTTGATCTGGCAGGAGCTGGGGAGCCCTTGGTCTCCAGAGGAAAGCCAATTCGGCAGAGGTGGCCGGGGGGTTATTTAAGCTGAGCTTCGGGAGGCATTTGGGGCTGATTGCCTTTGCATCAATCTGTCCCAAGTGTTGAGAGCAAAACTTGCATCCAATTTAGAGCTTTCTGCGGGAGCTGGCAGATCCCTTTTTAGCAGGCTACGAGGCCAGCAGGAAATGGAAGCCTCTTCCTGAAGCAAGAATGCCGTTGGCGGTTCTACCTCTGTCCCTCTGGAATTCAGCGGTCAGAGGTCCTGTCTGTGTGGCCGGAGGTCCTTCTCTGGTTCAACCTGCCTGGTGTATTCATATAAAGATAGGAAAGGGTCTGATGCTTTTCCCAAAAGGGGGGAAGATTTGGGGGCAGCAATAAAACCTCTTTCTGCTGTATTGCCTTACTTGTCTCTTCCCTTTCCTTTGATGCACGACCAAGGGGGGAAGGGGGAGGCACAGCAGTTGGTGGCACCTGGGTTGCCATTGCTTTGCCAGGCCCCCTTTCAGGTGGAGAATGGGATCCTAGCCGCTGGCATCGGCCTCCCTTTGTGCATGAACCAGGCAGGCCCCTTAAAAGGCTCATCCTGTGGGGAGTGAGGAGTCGGCCTTCACGGCCCTCTGGCCGGTCATGGGGCAAAGGGTGCCTGGGGGGCTCTGGTGCCCATCATTTTCTTACCAGAGCGAAGTGATAAAATCCCAGGGATGGAAGGAGAAATCTCTAGATCATCTCAGACAAACCGCTCTTTTGCCCAAATAAGTTGGGAAGTTGTAAAGTGAGCCATCCTGTGATCTTTTTTGTGGTGGACATTAAATGAACCCATAAACCAGAAGTAAAACCCTGTTTTCATCAAAATATAAATCGCAGCCATGTGACTGGGAGATGCTGCGGATGGCCATAAATGTAGGCAGGCTACCGAGCGCCCAAAATAGGGGGGGGAGGGGGGGGGCTGGTTGTTGGAACTGGGTTGAAAGGGCCTTTAGTTTCCATTCAAGTTGAGGGTTCCCTGGATCATGCACAGTCCTTTTTTCAACACAGTTGGGCCAAAGGTTTGGTTCCCAGCACTCTTAAACCCCAGGGATCCTCAAGATACAATTGATGGAGCCCGTCCATTATGGTCCCAGGATGCTCCCATCCCTGCGCTCCCCGACCTCCTTCAATGAGCAGTCATCGTTTGCATAACCTTGGTACAAGCTGTTCTCTGGGCAGGTTCCGCTTAATGTCATTAGTAAAAACAGACTCCTGGCTCGCTGCTTTCCCAAGAGGGGTTCCAGGAGCAAAGTGGAATCTGCCTGCTTGGCACAAAAGATGCAATTAATCCTGGCCAGCTATCAGTCAAGAGTCCCAACTAAAAGTTCTCAGCTGGTTTAGCTAATGGACCCCCAGTTTGCACCTTCTCCATCTCTGCTTCTTTAGGCAGACACTTTCCACTTTCTGGGCTGCACAGCTTGCCTCCCAAACCGCTCTCCCCCCTCCACTGCTAATCCCCCATATGTGCAGTTTATAGTAGGGTTTGTGCTGCTCTGAGGTGGTGATGAGCTGGGGAGTGGCTGCAAATACAGGTGAAGCTTTGCCCGCCTGCCACTCGTCTCCAGCTGTGCAGCCTGGCTCCCAATCCAGGGGCTGGGCGCCTCTGGCATCGACCATTTCATCCTAGAAGCTGACAGCACTCATCCCCACTTCTTCCCCTTCCCCGTCTCAGCACCAGGAGCTTTATTAACATCTTCCAGAACTGGTAATCCCAACGTTTTTCTCTATCAAAGAGAAGTTCATGGGCAGGATCCGGTCAAGAAACATTTCAGTATAGGAAACCATGCTAATAACTCAGATTACAACTGAAGTAGTTTTACACAAAACGAATACTAGCAAATCTGTTTCTTGTGGTCCAGAAGGAAACCTATCCCCCAAAGTCAGCAATGGACACAGCAAAAGTACAGCATGGTTATAACTCTGAATCTTTATTCAAAGATCCTAGACAAGATATTCCCCCAACTCCCACTGAGAAAAGAAGGGCCACTGCAGCACCAGCCTGAGGGTTGGACCTGTACGACTCAATCCTGCTCTTGCTGCTCCACGGTCTGGATGCCTGAATGGGGCTCCAGTGCGATGATCCACAAAGGAACGGAGTCTGGCAACTCGAGCCATCGCCGGCGGTCCGCACACGCAAGGCTCTCTGTTAAGGAGGCAAAGGATACGGTTTAAGGAAGCTGCCCATCTCCCCACTTTCACTCCAGCATAATAATGAAAAGAATCCCAAATGGAGAAAACTTCTGAACCAATGTGGGTTTGGAGAAAATAATATTGTTAGGGATTTAATAGTCTTCTGTCAAACTATTAAAAATCATTTGTGGATGGAAATACTTTACCGAAGCTGGGAAAAGCAGACAATTCAATTTCCTCACAAGGCATTGTACCGAGTTTCAGGATCTCCACGCTTGTTAGCATTTGAAATAGTGCTAAGATCTGACTTTTTTATCCCGAGTTCTTGCGTAATGTGGTGATCATCTCTGTTTCCAGCTAGAACACAGGAAGGCAAAAACCTACTTTATAGAATGTCAATCTATTTTAGAAGCCATAGAATATTGATATTGAAAGGGACCTTGGAGGTCTTCTAGTCCAACCCCCTGCTCAAGCAGGAGACCCTATACCATTCCAGGCAAATGGCTGTCCAATCTCTTCATTGTCAGGAAATTTCTCCTTGGTTCTAGGTTGGATCTCTCTTTAATGACCGTCCACCCATTACTTCTGCCTGCCCTCTGGTTCTTTGGAGAGTAGGTCCACTCCCTCTTCAGGGCAGCCCCTCAAATACTGGAAGACTGCTATCATGGCACCCCAGTCCTCCTCTTTGTTGGACTAGAGATACTTAGTTCCCACAGCCATTCATCTTTATCAATTCTGATTAGCAGTAGCTCTTCAGAATTTGAGAGAAAATACCACAGCTACATTTGAAGTTTCCACTGCTTACACTTGAATTCTCATTCAATGAACAACACCCATTGGCCCCAAGCCTGCAAGTGGCTTCTCTTCATGAGAAGCTGGCCAGACAGTGGTCATGCCAGGTTCAGAGCTCTAAGCAACAAAGGCAGAGCCATTCTGGTCAAACCATGGCCAGCACCATTGAAAGGACACTGTTCGCATACTTTCTTTTCCAATTACTTTCAGAAATTACCGGATAATTGCTTTTCAGCTATTAGGAACCTTTGCATCAACATGTTTTATAGCACCAGGTGAATTTCTTTCAATCCTTAACAAAAGAGGTTTTAACTTTAAAAGCTTTTTTTAATAAATAGCAAAAGGGTAATTA
The DNA here is from genome assembly GCA_017656035.1 of Myanophis thanlyinensis. NCBI lineage: Eukaryota > Metazoa > Chordata > Lepidosauria > Squamata > Homalopsidae > Myanophis > Myanophis thanlyinensis. The sequence goes on along the minus strand of JAEANM010011829.1, from coordinate 9,379 downwards.
ACACTTTGATTTTAGAAAGTTACAAAACGGAATATAGTCTGGATTCCCAGGAGAGAGGAGGGAGCACGGAGCACATAACAGCTTCTCCCGAGGAGTACTCAGAGTATATGTTTAATGGCGCAAGTCATCTGCTTTATTTTGGCAAAAAATCTGTTTATAGGTAAGGAACAATAAAGGAAACTGCTTAGAACCTCCTCTGTACATTTTTCTTGGTTTCTGGAGCCTGACATGGACATACAAAAGAAACCATCTTAACTAAAAGGGACATGCAAACAATAAATTAAGAGAGTGAGCTCTCAACCATTGAAATATTTTCAATATTGGTTGAATATATGGTTGAAATATTTTCTTATTTTTCTTTTCTTTTTCCTTTTTTTCTGCCCTGTCTACATTTTTTATTCTTTTTTAATTGTACTTGTTATAATCTTTATTAAAATTACTATTTAAAAACAACTCTTTCCCATCAACATAGAAACTTAAACCAAAAACTGCAGATATAAATTGCAGTTGCCTGGATTTCATTTAAGGAAAAATATCCTGTACAACAATAGACCACTGCTTGTGGTTTGTGGGTTTTCCACTTCTAGAAAATTTTAAGAGGCAGAATTCATGGATACATTAATTGGCTTTCCTGCACATTGTAGAAGGCTGAACTAACTGATCCTCCTGGCCCCTTCCAAGTCTACAACTAACTTCAATTACAGCATCAAATTTCAATTTCAGATTTCTGGTGCTTGAACCAACATGAAATAATTTTAAGATTTCAAAAATTATAGCAGATATTTTGTTCCACTGAATTTCCCTGATTTTGGAAAATGAAATTTATCACTGCTATATAGTACAGGTAACCTTCACTTAATGACTATGCCTGGGATTGGCAACTGTCACTAAGTGATATGGATAGTAAGATATCATACACTTCGGATGGACTTACAACCTCACTTACCCCACAGTCATTAAGAGAGTCCCTGTGGCTCGTTAAATGAGGTAGCACATGGCTGTGACTTGCTATTTTATCCCTGTCTTTTCCATTCACTTCATCAGCTGTGAAGCACACAAAATGTAGCCGTGTGACTGAGGGACCCTGCGAGGATCCTGAACCTCAGTTACAGGACTATGGGAAGGCCAGGAAATTTGCCATGCCCAGTCATAAAGTGACTTTTTCAGTGCTGTTGTAACTCTGGACAACTGCTAAACATGGCAGTCATTAAGCAAGGCGTTTCTTCAGAAGGAAAAATATTTCGCAAACTTACATAGGATGGTCTCATAAGCAATTCCATGCTGGGTTAGTAAATCTGACAATTTCTGCAGATCATTAGAAAGTTGCTTATATTCCTAGGAGGGAAAAAAGGAGAGTAACTTCACATTGATTTTACCACAAAAACGTAATAGATTTATAGAAAGTTCAAGAGATACGAAACAGCAAAGCAGAAAAGCTGTGAAATCATAGAAATTGCCGTTTTTTCAAAGATTATTGTTAATTCAGCTGCCATTAGAAAGACAATTCTGGGCTGTAGCCAGATGACTTTCAATTGGATCATTTTCATGGATGTCCTACATGACGGAATTGCACAGCCTAAAACCACCACATCTGAAACAGCAGGAAATCCAGTCAACCACCAGGGACTGTCCGAAGAGACAATCTGTACCTTCTTGCACTTTTCTAGAGAGTCAAATTCCAAATGTTGAAGTGGAGCGTCCTTCTCTTTTTTGTCTCTTGTTGATTTTAAAAGGGAGGCTTCTTCAAACAGGTCTCTCAACTTTTTCTTGTATCCCTGAGAAGAAAATTAACTAATTTTTCATTTTGAAAGGCTCAGATTAAGAAACAGTAGACATTTTTGGCTGGTCAGAGCTGGTCAGATGGAGATTATCCAGAAATCCCAGGTTTATAGGATACATTGTTAAGGTCTTTGTTTGTTTTAAAGTGAAGAACATTCTGGAAAAAGGCAATGGCTTAAGGTTAAATGTTAGCCAAGGCTTGAAGCATGCAATCGGGACTTTTTTTTGTTTACAATTTATGTTGTCATGCATTTGTTTATTGCATTTCCTATCAAACACAAAAATTACCTTGCTCTTTGAAAACATTAATTTTCAGATCAGTGCTCCTCATTACATCATAAAGTCTAACATTTGTTGCAGATAATTGGGTACTAAGACAATGGATGCTATTCATAAAGCAAAATGTGTACATTTTCCTCATCAATACATTGTCTCACTCCAGAGGATTCTCAGTGGTAACAAAATCCAAACACAATTTTAAAATGTTAAAAACATCAGAGACCATAACAGAGAAGAAAAATGACCACACCAAGGAAAAGGAGAGCAGGGGCTCCTTGAACACACTAATCTCAAGACTGTGGACACAGCCAGATCCTAAGAGCCTTCTGGAACCCAAAGAGAGCGGATGCCATGAATATCTGTGGCAGGAGGCTGTTAACTATCAGCCTGGTCAGGTAATCCAATGAACTAATTCTACTCTATTGTACGGTTACATTAACAGAGTCTTGCAAGTCTCTCCCCCACTACCTTTACAGCCCAAGAAACTAGGGAGGGTCCCTTCTGAAACCCTGGTCCTGCCTCTTATCTGAGGGCTCCCCTGGCTGGGGCCCTTCCCCATCTGCCAAGGTCACTCCCACGGACCATTACAGGCTTCCTTGGTCCCACATTTTATGGAGCACAACCTGAAAAACGCCAAGTGGATAAACACAATTGGAAGCAGGGAGTCCCATAGGCAGCCAGGCCCTGTTCCATGAAGCGATTTGTGGAGGATGATGCGCAACTTGAATTGCACAACTGGCAGACAATGCAGTTCATATAGCAGGGCATAAATCTAAGTGCCTGTTACTTTGGCCACGGCTAAATTGTGAGCCAACCGCAGCTTCCAGGTGGTTTTCAAGGACAGTGGTAACATGACCAGGGCACGACTAATTGTCTAACAGACGGTAGAGAACCAGTTCAGAGAAGGACTGGCCAAGGAGCTAAGGAGAGGAACCGGTAAGGCAAAGCAGACCAACACCCTGAATGACTGGCATCAATTTTGTGTAACAAGCGATGCCCAACTGGAAGAGTTAAGGCCGGGAAGGAATGGGCAGGGAAGAAGAACCTGCAGCCTATCTTCCCCATCCAGTGGCTTCCTTGGAATAAGCATGGGAGGAAGCATGCAAATCGGAGCAGCCAAGAGAGGCCTGTCATCAGGAGAGAAGCAAAAAAGAAGGGACCAGGGGCTGCGCCTTTACTGGGGGGCCTCTGAACACATAGCTAGATCGCACCCAGGGAAAACGCCAAACTCGGACACAGCTAGGAAAGGAAGAACCTGTAAATCAAGAGAGCAAACGGGTAGCTCACCTCACAGCAGCACAGCAGGGAAACCCTGCCAGTTAAGAAGAGCTCAAGCGGCTGACAACAAACAAGCATACTGAATTACTCCTATTATTGTTACGTTAGATTCCAGGCAGAAGATGAAACTTTCTGCTCCTGTAGACTCAGGGGAAACCACTCATTTCACAAGTATAGAAACAGTACAGAAACTAAAGTTACGAACTCTAGAAAGCCCAGTGATAGTTGAGACACTTGGCAGGCAGGCAGCCACTAAGAGCAGGCTGACGTTGTAGCACCTGGCTCCTATCATCAAGGTGACAATGAGTTCCTAACACTCTGTGCCACGGCCTCCTTGCATCTTGGGAACAGAGTGGCTTCACTCTGCACAACCAAGATGTACGTTGGGCACAAGGGGCCCTCACTCCCTGCTCCTCAATGTTAGCACCATCACATACAAGCAGCACAAATGCACAAACCTTGGGTCTCCTCTAGGCCTCTTGCCCCACCTGACCATCCCCTCGCAGCAACTGTCTCTGCCCCATCTGCAAATATCTTTTTAACATACCATCCTAAGGAAACCACAGCCATCCATTTAGTGAGCAGAAATCCAACGTGACTCAAGGGGTCCTTTTTTAGTTATTTATCTCTTGATTTCTCCTACATTGCACAAATCCTTTGTTTGACGCTCTTACTTCTGGTTTTTCTCTCCAACCCCAAGAAGTTTCAGTTTAAAGCACTCTGTTCAGCCCTCTTATGCCAGGACTCCCTTGTTCCAATTACTCACACTGTGATCCCAGCTAGCACCTTTTCTGCATTTAGCCCTTCATCTACAATCATCCCTCCCTTTATGGACCGGGAGGGAGAATAGCTTTCGCCAGAACTCTGTTTTCCCCATCTTTCTAAAGCTCCTTCATTTTTTATTCTTATTTATTGTTTTATTTCAAACACACACACACCATACAATGAACACACCTGTTTTGTGATTAATTCATCATAAAGCAGCTGCTCCACTTCATCCCACTTTCTCTGAAGAGCTCCAGGCAAGGTTGGGTAGACTGTAGAGAAGAAACGATTGTCCTTTGAGATCTCCCTGGACTCCCCTTCCCCAAACCTTTCCGGCTGGCAGAGGCAGAGGATTCCAGTGCAGGCACTTTTGCCGTGCTGGCAGAGGGAGCAGGAATGCGTGAGAGCAAAGATGTTTGGGGAGAAGAGGAAATCTTATGCTCACTCAAGGAGACAGGTGTTATAACAATTCTTCCCCCGTGTTAATATATCATCTCGCATGACACAATTATGGTATCCCGGGTTATTTTAAGGTGTAAAATAAAACAGACTGCCTGAAAGCTTTGCCTTTAACAGACTAACCGAGCTCATCTTGACCAGTACAGAAATGAAAAGTGTAGGTCAGTTTCTCTGATACGGTGATAAGCCAGTCATTTTGGTAACTGACCTTTGCCTAGTGGCTAAGGCAGCAGGCCAAAGGCCAGGAGGCAGTGAGTTCTAGTCCTACCTTAGGGGTGAAAGCTGGCTGGGTGATCTCGGGCCAGTCACATACTCTCAGCCTAACTAACCTCACCAGGTTGTTGTTGGGTAGAAAATAGGAGGAGGAAAGATTAGCAGGTAAATTCATGAGTTATTTATAAAAATAATAAAGGTGGCTTTAAAAATATAAAAAGGGGGGCCAGGTTAAAAACTGGGAAATTGTGAGTTCTAGTCCTGGCTTGGGCACAAAGTCAGCAGGACATTGATCCAATAACTTACTCTCTGAAAAGACTTAATAACACTGCTTCAAAGTTTGTGAAAAGTATGTTTCCTTGAGCCTTTATTTCTAAATTAAAAAGAAGAGATCTAAATTATAAATGAAGTAGCCAAGTATATTTTGAAGACATTAATCAATTATCAACTTTAAATTAATAATTCTAAATCTTTTAATCTGTATAATTTCTGATTGGTCTTTGCTTTATAAACTATATTAGTAATATAGGGAATTTATGATGGCTAAAAATAGAAACGAATAAAATAAGGAGCTAAGGCTTTTAGCGTTTTACCCAAACTTTAATATTAACACTCGAAAAATGACTGCCACTGTCTTTAAAACTTTTTAATAGTATTTGATAGAAACAAGCAATGTTTAATATCCTAGTGATATTCTTCGGGGCCTTCATTTTCAATATTTTGGTTCCCACCTCTGCTAATAATGATATATTCATAAATGGCAAGCTTTATAATAAAAATATATATTTAAAATTCAAACTGATTCTGAGATGTTTTTAAATACAATTTTATAAAGCTTGACTTTTTTTTTACAGAAAGTAAAACATTAGCAAACATTAGCAAATAACTGAGTTTAGCAAGTACCAATTCTATGTTTGGGAACAAAAAATAGTTTGATATAATGGACTTATTGAACATACAATGTCCAGATTGGAGTATAAATTGCATCATTTCAGTTTTCTGCTTTTAATCCAAAGAAAGAATTATTTTCTCACCTAAAAGAGAATGTGGGTGACAAACAAGTGGAGTTTCAAATGTAAGAGAATAAACGCAAGTGCTTGGTTCAGATACTTGAGCCAATCTATTGTTTTTTCCACATACAAGAAGTACCTGTAAAGCAGAGATTTGAGAACTTATAAACAGAATTCATAAACTGAACTAATTTCCATAAATCACAGACCAGTAAAAAGAGACCTAATAAATATAATCTGCTCAATGAAGATATATGTTGGCTTCTTTATTATGTCAATTTCTTTACCTTAGTTTCTCTATTTTTTGTTTCACAAGAATCTCCTTCTCTCATCCACATACCAACAAAAGTATTGTTTTCAATTTCCCATTCATGCCAGATTCTAGGAAATAAGAATAATATACTTCAGATATTTCAAAGAAGGCCACTGGCATTTACAGTTTGAATTCAAGCCCAATTTTAGAACAGTCTACTTAGGTCACCCTGATACCAGGGGATGAATCAGGATTAAGCCTTTGTTTATTCTTCTGGATCTGTTGGCAGCTTTTGATACTAAAAACAATGGTATCATTTTAGCAGTGTTTACTTCCACTCATAGACGCTGATTTTAGAAAAGAATACTACTAAGAGGCTACTCTTTGTATCTGCAGTGTTTTATCTTATACTATAGCAGGAAACTCTAGTATTAATCCAAGAATCAGAAGCGAACTGCTCAAGTGCATCGATATGCAATTGACATCTGATGCTACTCCATTTCATTTATATGAAGCCATACCGTACAAATATTGAATTTAGGGATGTAAATCGTAATGGGCCAAATTGACCTGCAACTTAGATTTGCTTGATTAACCTCCCCTTAGTTCAAGGAGCACAAAACATGTTCTCACTGTTGTGAAAATTAGCAATGCATCTGACTGTGCAAAGTCCTTAAAATGGATAGTTCCCCAGAAGACAGAAAAGGAGGGAGGCCAAAATGGCTCCTGCAAGCCAAACTTCCTGCCCAACCCTTCACAATGGCCCATTTTAAAAAGATCCTATTAATTGTTGCCGCCTACAACCTCTATGAAGCATTCTTATCCTGAGACAGTATATAAGTAATTGCAATACAGCAAATACACCATCGACCCATAGGTAAATATGCTGTATTTACGTAAAGAATTATGATAGCTGCCTCCCCTAACCCACTTTTCAAATAGTTAAACTTTAAATTATAGATTTCCAGAAATTATATCTAATTCTAGTGACTAGCCTCAATTTTTCAGCTATCAACCTCACAAATTATGAAACTTAGCTGATTAAAACCATAGAATTTTGGGCTGGAAGAGAGCCAATAAAGAAGCCTTCTAATTCAACCCCCTGCCTTGGGCAGGAGTCCTTATTCCATCCCAGACAAATGATTGTCCAATTTTTTTTTGAAAGATTGAACAAATATTTCTTTTTCTTGAAAACCACCACAATTCCAGAGGGAACCTGGCTAATTGTTCTGTCAGGAAGTTTCTTCTTAGTTCCAGGTTGGATCTTTCTCTGATGAGCATCCATCCATCCAGCCATCATTTCTTGTCCTGCCTTCAGTGCTTTGGAGAATCAATCAAGGCCCTCTTCCCTGTGAGAACCCTTCAAATATTGGAAGACAGGTAACATATCTTAGGCTAAACATACCCTTAGCCAGTGATTGTATGATGTAGCCCGCAAATCCCTTATCTTTTTCTCAGCACTCTTTCTATGGCCTCAGCATCTTTTGCCAGTTGTTTTCCAAACACATTCTTCCCAGTCCCTGTGAGGGACAACCCATCTCCAGCCAGAAGCCCTTCCTGTAGTAATGTTAAGTCATGGTATAGAAATCCAAAGTTCTCTTGACAATGACAACACCATCCCTTGAGCTAGGGGATTTATTTCTAGAATCCTCCGTTTCATCGATGGTTGATCTTCTGTTGGAAGTACAGATGAAAACACCACCTATGCTCCTCTCTCTTTGGCTTTCATGCCTAACTCCTCAGTCTTTTGATATTGTTTTCAGGCTCCTTGTTTATCATTTGCCCCAACATGAAAATGGGGCCAATAATCAGTGGGCCTGATTAATTTTCATCTGGTACTGTTTTAAAACACTGTCTTCAGCCCTGGCACCACTTTTCAACTCTTCTTTGACTTTTTCCAAATGACTTTTTGCCGTTTGTAGTTGCAACTACATTTGTCAACTGTCTTCCTGCCACAATTCCTACCCCTTACTTCCAGTTTTACTACTGGTTCTAGGTGTGCGCATTTTGTGGCTTCTAAAACACAAGTTTTTCCATTCCGGAGGCAGCCCAGGTGGTTGGGAAGGCTGTAGAGGCCTGAAAAACAGCTGTTCCAGCCGATTTAGGTGAGTAAAACAGAAAAAAAACAACCGACCAGGATATAGGATAGGAAAAGGCAGGGACAAGTGGCTGGGGCCAAACTTCAATGCTACTACCAGTTCGTTAGAACCAGTCCATCCAATCTGAATTTCACCATTGGCTAGTTGGGAACATTACACAACCTCATAAATTACATCCCTAAAAATAACTGATTTTAGAAAACAGAATAACAGAGTTGGAAGGGACCTTGGAGGTCTTCTAGTCCAACCTCTATTCAAGCCGGAAACCCTATACAGTGGAACCTTGGCTGACAACCATAATCCATTCCAGGACTTCAGTCGGCACCTGATTTGGTTTGTGACCGGAAGCGAGCCTGACTGCGCATACGTGAAAAAAAATGGAAAAAAACAGCATGGAAGGCAAAATTGGTGCAAGATTTGTTCGCAACCCGAGTTTTTGTTCGTGACCAGATGTAAACAGTTTGCAAAATTTTTTGGTCGGCACCCGATTTGGTTGTCCTCAGAAGCATTCATGAACCAAAGTTCCACTGTATCATTGTAGACAAATGGGCTACCCAATCCAGTGGTGGAGGACCCACAATTTCTGCAGGCAAGCGGCTGACAGTGATTAATTTTTCTAGCTGTCAGGAAATTTCTCCTTGGGTTTAGGTTGCTTCTCTCCTTGATTAGTTTCAATCTGTTGCTCCTTGTCCTCCCTTTTAGGTGCTTTGCAGAATAGATTGAAACCTGCCCCCCTTCCAATGATGACAGACCTTTACTCTGAAATGATACAACTTAATTCAGGTATGTTTTCATTAAATCAAATGGGCTCTGGATGCCTAAATGAGTAGTGAGTACATATTTGGTAATTTACAAGGTAAGCTATCAATCAGCAGCTTTTATTTCTCCTCTTTAGGCAAAGCACACATACCTATGTCTATATTCATTCTTAAAGGGGGAGGGGAGATAGCTGTTAGCTATTGACCAATCTCGCAGATCCTCAGCTCCTTATAACACTGCATTATTTTACAGACAGCGAATGTACATGAGATGAAATTGTAGAACATGCTCCAGAAATGTAGAAATGATGGTGCTACTCTGCATTATTTGCAGGCAATATTTCCATCTTATTATTTATCCTATCAGCATCAGACAGCAGCGAAGAGAAAGGTGGCTGTGGGGCCGGATCCAAAGGTGCTTAGGAACTTCTATTCCTGCACTGTAGAGAGCATCCTGACGGGCAACATCACAACCTGGTTTGGGAA
>JAEANM010011828.1:0-15088 GCA_017656035.1 Myanophis thanlyinensis | reverse complement strand
CCTACCTTAACTTACCCGCGGTTGAGTAAGCATTTCACTGCATATCGTACCATGTATGACTGTGTATGTGACCAATAAATTTAAAATTGAATTGAAATTGAATTGAAAATTGAATTGATCATATCACTATGGGGATGCTGCAATGGTCATAAGTGTGAAAAGTAGGTCTTAAGTCACTTTTTTAACTCTGCTGTAACTTTGAATGGTCATTAAATGAACTGTTGTAAGTCAAGGACTATCAGTAAATGAAATGACATGACAGAGCTTTGTTTTTATTTTTTAATTTTGAAATAACACAAATCAGAAATTATGATTTGAAGCGCATCATTTATGTCTTAATAGTAAACATAATAGCAGGACCATATTTTATATGAATCATGCTTGGTAATCTCCATGTGTGTGGCCAGTAGTGGTATTCAGCCTTGTTGCACCAGTTCTAGCGAACTGGTAGTGGCAACGAGCATTTGGCCGTGGCCACCTGCCCCTGCCCTATATTCTCCTATGTCCCCTTCTTTTTTTTCTTTGTAGCTCAGCTTAATCATGTGGAACAGCTGTTTTCTGCACCTCCTCAGCCTTCCTACTCACCCTGGCTGCCTCAGGTAACTTCAATACTTGTAGTTTAGAAGCTGCATGACAGTACGCACACACTGAACCAGTAGTAAAACTGGTTACATCCCACCACTATGGGTGGTCTTGACTTCCGAGTCTCCTAAGCAGTGTTGGCTGAAGAATTCTGGGAATTCATGTGTAGATATCTGAACATTACAGAAACTGGAAAACACTATTCTGGGGCATCATGTACTAAGCATAATTTTCCTATTTTCCCACATACTGAAATATAGTGTGTAATGTTCACAGACAATTATATAATTAACAAACTGCCTGTGATTTTCATTATTCATATTATTTCTTTTACATTCATAAATACTTTGTGTGTGTGTTTGTGTCTTTGAGTCAATTTTTGACTCCTGATGCTTGGAGAAGTCTCTGTAGTTTTCTTGGCAAGATTTTTGGAGATAGTTAATCATTGCCAGTTTCCCAGGCAATCAATCCCTTGAGCCAGTCATAGAGATGACTGGCTCAAAGTCACTAAGCTATCTTTGTGCCTATGGTGGGACTAGAACCCATGGCCTCCTAGTTTCTAGCCTCATGTCTTAATCACTAGACCAAACTGGGTCTTTCATAGATACATACCCTTTATGTTATTTCTTTTTGGGTGAGCCATATTTTGAAAGGCCAAAAACGAAGTAAGATGTAGGTAGAAAATGAAATTAAAGTCAGGAAATAAGAAAAATAGTCCAACTAAATCTATTTTCCATTAATACTGCACCCTTCTATAGTTTTACATCTTTACATATCATTCTTATTTGCACCTTACATAACTTGCCTTTTGTTCTTAAATTCCTCACCTTTTTGGAGGCTTCTTATAGTTCATTCTTCTTCCTTCTATCATAGATATTTGTCTGACTCAAATTTATTAGAAGTTTAAAAGTAGCAATTAAACTAAAAAACTGATCTGCAGTCAATCAGTGCAAATTGTTCTCTGTAGCAAGGATGAAAAATAAGAAATTGCTGAACTGCAATTCCCATCAGCCACAGTCAATACTGAAGAATACTGGAACTTTGACTGTGTAATGTAGTTGGGTTCTTATATTGTGCTAAGCCACAAGAATAGTTTTATACTTCACATAAATGTGAAACAAACCGTAACTTAATCAAATGATACACAATGAATTGGGTTTATTCACTATACCATTGTACAAATCTTAATGAATCACAATGCCTGGAGTGGTATGGCAACAGCTAAAACCAGTGTTTGGTTAGTTTATTAGTTTATTATAATCAATCCAACTGATTACTCTTAAAGAAATGGATTGTAAATTATAAGAGTCTTCCTAAGGGTTACTGATTGAATTTACACTTTGCTGGAAGCCACAGTATGTTTTTCTTAGTTTAGTGGTTACATTTGCCAATCACACTAGATTATAATTTGATTGAGTAGTCATGGTTCATGGAGGCCATGAGGTTAATTCAGCTTTTCACAGGTTTATTTTGGATGATAAACATAGAAGAAGGAATATGTTCCACCCTCAAAGGCTTTGTTTATTGTTCAACAGGTACATAGGTAGAGCTTTAGTTTTACTAACATAAAATCCAAAAACTAGTTATTTTATGGCAAACTTTTTCTGCTAAGATGGCTGCATTGTTTACAGAATCCTTAAGTAAGCACCTTGTAGCTCTATGTTCTGAATCAAAATATTACATCATTGCTATTAATATTTGGGATTGTTTCTTTAAGGGTTGCTGCAACCATGTCAGTCACTCTAAATTTTGACTCCTGGTTTTTACCTAGTCTGTCACCAGCAGATTCCCTGCACATACTCTGTTCCAATTTCTTCCAGATTGTGAGTCACTTGATAACAAGTTTTACACACATACACACACACACACTTTGGAATTTGCTAATTCCTTTGTTGCATAATTGTTTTTCCTTTTCTTTAGGCTGCTCTCAGCTGCTTTTGCTTGCATTCTTCTTGATCTTTCAAAATCTCAGCTACTGCTTTTTGCTTCCTAGATTTCCAATGAAACTGTAGTCTTCAAATGGAGTAACACACACATGCACACACAGCCAAAAGCATCACTCTGCTTCTATCAGAGGTCTTTTTATCAGGTAGTTGGCTGGTGGCATCTGTGTCTCTCTCATAAACGCCACCAGCCAAATACCACTCTCATAAACGCCACCAGCCAAAAAGATCTCTGATAGAAGCAGAGTGTTGTTTTCGGCTTTCTGAGATTAGAGTTGTTGCTAGAGCTGATGTATGTGTAGAGATTCTTATTATTTCTAAAACTATTGGGAACCTATCTACAAAGAAGAACTTGCATTCTGTCTGTCTCTCTACTTCTCTCTGTCTCCGTCTCTTTGTCTCACTTACATATGCCTGCCTATCTCATACAAAGTAACCCTGTGTAAAGCTTCAAATAAAACATTGTACAAAAATTGCTTAAAACAATTAAATGTGAATTTAAAAAAGAAGGTTGTGAGAGGGAGTGCATCAGAATATTATACTTACGGTGGGGGATCCACAAGTTGTTGAAAAAACCCATCTTTTAAGGGATTTTCCAGAAGTATTTCTGTAGTTTCTATTCAAGAACAGCAGAAGGTGTTTTTTTTTTTCTAGTCATTCGTAGGGGAAAAAAAACCCTTTGCATTTTCTCAACCCTTTTACGAAAGCTTTCTCCCACAGTTAGCACATTACATGGCTTGTAGCTTATTCAAGGAACCATAGCTAAGGTGTAATTTAATGTAATATGTGAAGCCAGTTTTAATTACTGGTGTTCACCTATGTAGTATCTATAAACCATGTTTACAAACTACAGCATCTGAGTACTTATGTGAGTTCAAAATCAGTACCAAAACATAACTATTATCATTTCAGTACTTTGGGAATCTAGTTGAACACTAGTTGCAGCAAAATGAGGCTTGTATCTTTTGGCAGTTATCTACTAATTATCTGGGTCTTTGCAGCCCTAATTTAATATTTCAATCCAGTTATACACTAATTACCATCACATAGCAGATTTATATATAAATTTGGAACAACTTGTTACTTTTAATGATACAACAGAATAAACAAGATTTAATAGTAGCAAGATGAATTCACACAACACATTAAGGCATACTGTGGTTTGGCTTAATACAGTGTGCAAACACTATTACTCAAAGTATGGTTAAGGAAGTTTCTCTTGTGTAACTATCTTATTTTATAACATTCTATTCATAGTTCTGCCTATCAATCTGCTTTAGATGTTTACTTTGTGATTAAGCAACTGTCTTCCAGGGAAATTACATGGAAATCCCAGAATGGCCACAATACAGAGTTATGCCTGTAGCAATGTTTGTATGGCTTACATTCCCAAATGTCACATGGAGTTGTTTTAAACCAAATTAAAAAAAAAACTTCTCTCCTTCCATGTTTGATAGCTACAATGCCAATTAACATCAGTTTGCTATTTTTTTTAATTTAAAAAGTGCAGGAATAAAAAAGGAAGTACTGATTAGCAAGTCATCACAAAGGTAAGATAGAAATGGTAGATGAGAAAGACACTGAAAGTTGTGTGTGTCCTATCTCCTATCTATAATCTTGCCAAAAGATCATAAATACAGAAAGACAAGTCAAGTGGTTGGCCACCATCCTGAGAACATAGAACACCTTGTTTTGATTGGCTTCACACAAAAAATCTCCCTAATATGAAGGAGAGGAGAAGCAAGAGGATTGGAAGATAAGAACTGGTTTTCTGCAAGTGACCTAGATTGCAATGTCAGTAAAACACCTTAATATTTTAAACAGTTGATTCTGAGCTTCATTTAAGGGATTACAGGGTCATAAAAAGGGAGTTTTATTTGACCACTATAAAATATAAAACAATTTAATGAAGGCTGCAAGTTCTTTTTCTATTTACCCAGAAGAACAAACTTGCACGATAGACATGGCAAAATGCTTCTGTAGACTTATACGGTATATAAAGTTGGCACAGCAAAGTAATTGCCAGTTAAACATTTGTTTAGAATACATTATCTTTTGTGGATCTACTCTAATGAAATTTAATACTTCCATATTTACAATTAAAATACCAGCTCAGCTGGTTTTGGGAAGAGGAAAGACAGGAAGTACAAAATTCAAATGAAAGAAATCTCCCTTAAAACTCCATGTATATTCAGAATGTCATTGCTAATTTTGTCAGTGATTGCTAGCTATGACATTTTGCTTTTAGTTCATAGGATTTTTATCTCAATACTTTATACAGCTGGCTGATCAAACTTAATTCTGGGAAATTACTGTATATTTCTACCATTTGGGGCACAGTATGAAACTATAGTAACTCATGGTGAGTTGCAATGTTTTGCTTCATTACAATATCAACTTGCATCTGCTGAGTTTTATTGCAGCATTTGCTCTCTGAGCCACAAAGGTGACTTCTCTAATCATTGCTTGGCTAAGTAGAAAGCTCATAATACAACATAAACATGGACTTCATATCGCACACATCACTGGTCAGCCCACTGGCTTTTCATTACCCTTGAGTTGTATGAGTAGCAGTCATGCTTGAAGCATACTTTTTAATCACGAGGCAGGCCCATTACTGATCCTTTGAAAGAAGAAAATGACCGGATTGCTATTTGCCATTCATTCAATTATAATATTATCCAAAGTTTAAAAAAAGATAAAATCACATTTTAAAATACCTGAAAATGGAAGGAGAATTAAACCACATAACAGGGTTCTAGACATGGGACATGAAAAACATAGCATAATCTCTAAAATTGGACTTATCATGGTGAAAAAGATCAGAGAACCTCCCAAAAAATTTTCAGAAACTCATTTGTCCCACACATGCAAAGTGTCTTTAGAACCCCAAAAATGATAAATGCAGCCTTTGACCATTAAATGATTCTTTTACCTCCTGACCTGTTGTAATCATAGTTGATTATGAACCCAGGCATTCTTTCAAACTGATTGTGACATTTTTGTGACAGTTGCAGTAGAGTCATAGGTACTTTCTTAAACTCTTTGGAGAAGTTTGATACAATGGTTTTTTATTGACAAACTTACAGGAGGACTTAACACTAAGTAAACATGCACATGCATAACCTGTAAAAGTAGACAGATGGTGGAACTTAGATCTAGAATTAGTCTGGCCCATTCTTAATGGCAACTTCATACAAGTATAAAAACCAGTGGCATTGGAGTAATGAGTGGCTCCCAGCCTTTTTTTTCATCCTCCTTCCGGTTGGGAGAGCTGTTCCATTAACATATGGGATTTACTCCATCCTTTAGTAGATCTTTATAATTTTTCATTTCCTACATCTCCAAGTAAATAAAACCATATGACAGAATTAATATGAATATAAAATTAAACACTTGCTCATTAAAGTGAAGGGTTGACCCTTTCTTACTGACGATATGATTACTCATCCTCCCCCTCTTGCTCTGCCTCAATATACAGAAACCAGCAGACAATGTTTTTCCACAGCTGGGTGAGATAAATATCAAGACCCCTTAAACTACAGTGGGCCAGTGAAAGACTAACAAACTTCAAACAACAATCCCGTTTCTAAAAGTTCAGTGCAATGTGTCAGGTCATACTCCCTCCTGTTTTTTAATTGCCAAGAATGTGCTTAGAGTAGCGTGGGGCATGACCCTTTGTCTTTCATTCCTCTGCTTGGTCATCTCTTCCCAGCCCTAGGCAACCCATAGACATAGTTCTGAAATAGCTGATTTCTGTGCAGGCATGTCTTTGCTCACATAGTCTGTACCCAAGATATCACAAACAATGGGAAAAGCCTGCAGGAAATATGCCCAGAGCATAAATAATGGCAATTGATAGAAAACAAGGTAATATTCCTTTCGGGCATATGTGTGTGTGAGACTATAGTATTGATCTGTGGTATTAAAAAAAAGCCTTCAATTAATGAGTTTTATCTTGTTCAGTGCATTGAAAAAACTTTCTATGATACATTTCTAGGAGCATTGATATTTTTCACTATTTCTGAACGAGATGGGAACAAGCATAATAGCTCATTATCAAGTTAGAATACAGTGTCCATGTTTTTCCAAGCACGCTGTTCTAATTTTTTCTAAAGCAAATCATATATCTTTAGTTCTGATTTGATCTTTTGTGATTTTGTTTGCTACTGAAACAGTGTACTTACTCAACACCATGTTAACAGACAAGGTGAGATCTAAAATATAGTTAAGATTCTCAGTTATTACATTACACATTAAAATAACTTGGGTTGGAAAAAACTGACTCAGTCCCCCTCTCGCTGTGGCCTTTGAGTCAGTTTTTGACTCCTGGTGACTTCAGATTTCACAGGAAGAGTTCAGAAGTGGCTTGCCACTGCCTACTTCCTATGGCTGGGAGAGAGTGACTGGTCCAAGGTCACCCAGCTGGCTTGGCAGGACTAGAACTTACCATCTCCTGGTTTCTAATTTGATGCCTTAAACATTACACCAAACCGATTCTCTGAATAATCTTAAAAGGCAGCAAAAAGATACATAGTATCCTGGTTCCTTGTTGCCATCCAATGATAACTTGGATTTTTGTAGCCCGTAGTTCTAAAAATTTATTTCAGAGACTTCTGTTGTTTACCATTTCTTTTGTTGTACAAGTGTAAAAATGAATTCTTATAGGTAGTCCTTGAGTTACAATGGTAAAAAGAATTGGAATTTCCATTGCTAAGTGATATACTCATAATTTGTGATGTCTCCACATCACATTGCTTAATAATGGCAATCTTGGCAGCCCCATTGCTATCATTAATCAAATTCCACTGGTTGTTAGACTACGGCCCAACTGATTCAAGCCATTTCTGTTTTGGTCCCTCCAACCCTTAACCTCAGTAAGATAAGGGTTTCCTCCTCCCATTACCAATCTCTCGCTCATCTCTGCCCATTTGGATACCTTGTACTCTGCTGCCTTTGCCAGGCCTGCTGCCCTGTGCCCACTCACCTTGCCATCCTGCCAGCCTTGTCACTATGTTCTCGGCTGGCCCTTCATCATGTTAACCTAGCTGTCTTGTACTCTGCTTGCCTTGATGCTGGCAGTTCACTGGCTTGCAACTTTGCTGACCCTGCTGGCCTCACTGCCCTGTGTCTCCACTCACCCTACTGACCGTGCCAGCCTTGCCACTTTGCACTCTGCTGATATTGCCGCTTTACACTCTGTTGGCCCACCACCCTGCACTCTGCTGGCCTTGACACTCTGGCTGCTCTGAGTTTCAGTTTCACCCTGCTGTCCTTGTGTTTTCTGC
The DNA here is from genome assembly GCA_017656035.1 of Myanophis thanlyinensis. NCBI lineage: Eukaryota > Metazoa > Chordata > Lepidosauria > Squamata > Homalopsidae > Myanophis > Myanophis thanlyinensis. The sequence goes on along the minus strand of JAEANM010011828.1, from coordinate 7,275 downwards.
CCCCTTGCTAGTCCTGCACCCAATGCTCACTGGACCTGCTGCCCCTGCCACCCCCAGCTGACATTTGTCTTCTTCTGACTGACACTGAGGCACACCCAGCCGGGTCCTATGCAAGGCAGCTGTTGATTATGCCAAGTCTTCTTTCTGAGGAGTCATGCATTTCTTTTCAAAATCATGTAGCCTGTTCTCATGATGATTCAGAAATCAGGCTGATAGGTGAGCAGAATCCTGGGCAACAAGACTGGCAGAATGGCAGGGCCAGTGGAATGCAGAGCAGCAGGGGTGGTTGAGGTTTCACCCTTGGCAGCAGGGGTGACTGACCATAGAGTGGCGATTGAGGCAGCACTCCTTGGCGGTGACACTGGGGAGTGGCATAGATACCCAGGTGGGCTGGTGGCTGGCTCAGATTTCTGAAGGACTTTAATCTGTTTCCTTCACAAAATGAATTTGGCTGAGTATGCCCACTTGTATAGAAATAGCTATTTTTGAAGCAAGTACATAAGCCTTGCAAATAACGCTGCAACTTTAACATTTAAAAAAGATGGCCTTCACATGTACTGCTGCATTGTGAACCTTAAAAAAAAATAAGCGTAGACCTAATACTGAACAGAATGGTTGGGTGAAGAAGATATACTATATATATTACCATTGTAATTCTATCCTGAATAAGTCTTTATCTACCACTAGAATTCATCTTGTTCTAAAGCAGTCATAATTTTTATAACTTCAAAGTGAGATATGAAACAAAATAGAAAATTCTGGTGAGGCATTATGCTAGCAATAGGGGTTGGACCACACAGTAAAGTAAACCACTGGCAATGACTGGGGATATGTATGCTTCCTTTAAGGAACTACCATGCTTTAGCTTTTCATGCATCAATATTCTATGATTTTGTCACATTAATAGGTGCCAGAAATTACACTGATTTTTTGATAGTTGGCTATAAATATGTAGGAGAAAGAGCAGTTTTTGTCTGGTATTTGGGATTGTGAGGTCAGATTAGGAATATACTGCCAGCAATTTTTCTATTTGCATATAACTCTGACTGTATTATTTGCAAATAAAACAAATGTTAATAATACATCCATATAGCCCCAGGGTCTTCTTTAAATCTATGGGACAAAAACCTTGACAGTGAACATTTTCCTTGGGACCTTATGTACTATTGGTCCTTCAAGGTTGTTCAGACCAGGAAAGAGACATGACAAGAAGACTGAAACTTAAGCTTTATTGTAATATTTTATATTTTTGCAAGTCTGAGTGTATTTTTCTTCTTTGTTATAACCCAAGGAAGAGTCAGCCTAAATCTCTTCTTAGTGTTACCTCCTTTCTGAAAATTGGAGGAATACTTCGAACCTGTTTGGATTTGTAACTGTTTCTAGATATTTCCGTCAGCGCTATCTCCATGGCTCTCTCTATATGTAGAGGTGAACTACTATTTGTTACAGGTTGGTTTGGTAAGTAAATAGGGTTGGCCTATCCTGAGAAGTTGGACAGATATGGCTTCCTAGAAAACTACATGGATATGTCTATGATTTCACCAAGAAACAATATTCAAAGGAGATTTTATTTTAGAGTTGAGATTAAACTGTGTTTTGTTTATTGATTAAACATATTGAGCTGGTTAACTAACTTGATGGGCTTGTACTCCATGGAAAATAGCTGGGAATACTGCAGTGCAGTATGTCAGGGAGAAACTAGTCATCCAGTGACTAAATGTCAGCTTCTCTGAAAAAGGGTATAACTGAAATAGCTTAACTGAATCTTAGTTTAGATAGCCAGCTGTATTTATATTATTTGAGTCCGGCATGCAATAAGCAGAATGGCTTTGAATGAGCTGTATAGGAAGGAATGGTTGAATATTAATTTATTTTTCCTTTGCTGGATTGTCCAAGTTGGCACTAGGTGAAAATAATGTCTGCCAACCCTGGGATGTGGAAAAGGAGAAGGCAACAAATGTCAGTGTTTGGGATTGCTGGAACTGGAACACTTATTTCATAAATAACTGCAGCCTTTTATATTTGAGATAATTAGTCCCTGGCTTGGTGTTGAACTCAAACCAGAATGGCGTGTACTTTAAAAACAAATCAGAACTTTTACAAAGACAAACTCTTATTCTATGGTCTCTTTAAATTATGTAAACTGGTATGGTTTGCCCGATTTACTACCAAGATTATCTTGGTGTTGCTAGGCATGGGAGAAATCTAAACATTTATGTAAAGTCTTAAAATACCATTCCACTTGTTGTGTGGCACTCCCTCTGGTTTTTCAGTCAGCACCAGACATTTCACTTACTTTTTGGCATACTGATTACCTTGAGCTTAGTTTGTGAAATGATGGGTCTTCTTAGGGAATTAGCACTGACAGAAAACATGGGATTAGTATGTTCCCTTGGCAAAGGACTCAAGAGCAAGCAGGTTCCCTTTCCATAATACTTTACTACCAAAGCCTGCATAGCTTGAAATGCAGGTACCCAGAAATTGACCCAAAGAAATAATGGGTGGGGAAATGGAACTTTTGGCCTGGAGTCAATTTAATGATATATACATATACCTAGGAACAGTAAGGTTTGTTTTTTGTTCTCCTATCAAGCAGGGTGGAGCTAAGGAAGTTATGTTTACTTGCAAAGGGCAGAGTCAACCATGTGTATGGTATGGAAGAGTGAAATGGATTTCTTTTTGCACAGGTAACAAAGAGGAGGTGAAGATGACTGTCCATGACATCACATAACCCTGTCAGATCCCTTCCTGGAAGCTCTGTTGTCTCCCTTTCCCTAACTGAGTTCTGAGGTGGCTGGGTGTGGTATTCCCCCAAGGGAAAGTTCCATTCAAGCAGGCAAAGGTGTTTCTACCTCACCTGTCTCTTGAATGTATTTAATTCAATTTAGTGACTGATTGTGTGCAACTGACTTGGGGAAGTTCACAATACAATAAAATAACCAATACAAACTACTGTGTTTCCCCCAAAATTAGACTCGGTCTTATATTTTTTTTCCACCAAAAAAACACCAGGTCTTATTTTGGGAGGAGGGGGGGTGACTCACTTTGTGGTGGTGGCACTGACAGCCCCACCTACCAGAAGCTCACTGCCAGTCCACTGCTGCAGCCATTTGTTGCTGCTTGTGCATGACACCCCCAGCCTCCCTTGTGCTGTCAGAGGCCTTCATGAAAGGCTTCTGCAGCCAAGAATCAAGGTCCAGATTGACATGCATATCTCTGACCTCCATTTCACTATCAGAGGCTTTTCCGGAAAGGCATCTGATGGCAAAATGGAGGCCAGGGATGATTTGTACAAGCGGAGGCAAGTGGCTGCAGAAGAAGCAGACTGGCAAGGCAAGGCAAGTGTCAGGGTGTGTGAGGCCTGGTAAGTAGGGCAGCTCCACCCCGCATCCCCAGCCTAGCTGAATTTTTACCAGTGAACTTCGCCCCAGCCCTTGCATCCTGGAGTGGGTGGGGTCTTAATTATGGCTTATTTTGGGGTAATTTGGGGTTATATTGGGCACACGTTTAAAAATCAAGCTGGGACTTACTTTTGGGATAGGTTGTGTTTTCAGGGAAACATGTACAAATGTATGGATATAATATTGTGTTTCCCTGAAAATAAGATTGGGTCTTATATTAATTTTTGCTCCAAAAGATGCATTAGGACTTTTTTTCAGGTACTAAATGCATCCATTTGGCTGATGTTATTAACAGGCTTATTTTTAGAATAGGGCTTATATTACAAGCACCCTTAAGAATCATGCTAGGGCTTATTTTCCAATTGAGTCTTATTTTTGGGGAATCACGGTATACAGAAAGAAAAACAACAGACACATTCAACAAGGGATACCATTTAACTCAACCCAAGGTCCTGGGAGAACCAGATCTTCAGAACCAGAACTAAATCTTTAAGGTTTTACAGAACACTAACAGTGAGGGCCATATAGACTTCAGCAAAGATCTCATTCTAAATAGCAGGACTCTCTGAATGGGAACCAACTCACTTTTCCATGATTGCTCTCACCTGGAATCTGGATAGAATAAGAACTTGTCCTAGTGATTAAGCTTTTAAAGAAATGGCTCCAGTTCGCAACCTTTTAACCAAATTGCCCATAACCAAGAAGTTCTGATAGACATGGTGGTGGAATAGAAAATTAACCCAAAAGTAAACAAAAGAACAAGGTTTTGATGTTAATAAAAGCAATAAAGTAAGGATTTGAAAGAACATTTTTACCTGCTGTTACTTATGTAAGGCTAACATCTGCCTAGCACTGAGTCACCTGAAAATCATCTAAGCAAACCAAGTCAAGGAAACTCAGAATTGGAGCATGTATAAAACTGTTCTGATGATGTTATGTAGTTTGGTGATGGAATATCTGTAAGAAAACAACCAAGTTCAGAGAGCACCAATAACCCCACAGATATAAAACTCTCCAAAACTTGAGGAAACAGCATGTAAAACAAAGGAAGGATCTCACCTTTCTAATCCTAGTTTTCACAGAACTTTTAAAGCTTTGAGTCTGAATGACAATGCATAACTTTTCTTTCCCGTTCTTTGCCTTTTATTGGAGAGCTGGAGGGAGGCTGCTTTAAAAAAACCCAACCTTGCCTCAAATTTTGCCTGGATTTGCAGTAATGATAGGGTGGTGATGCAGCAAAGGTAACTTTTCATCTTGAAGGAAAAGCACATCAGAAAAAGGGCAATTTGTAAATATTGTGCAAAACTTAGAATGCATCAGTGACTATTAGTTTACTTCAGAAGAAAATTGGATATCCTTTAATGAAATTGAATGTTAAATTGCATTTACCCAAACAGGATATTAAGTTTAACTAAGCATAAATTAAATTGTTTGCCAGGGAAATTTCTTCTCCTTTGTATCATTTACAATAATGTTGATGAAATGTTTTTAAAATTTTTGAATTATCTGTTATTATGGTATTGTAATTTTACTATCATTCTTTTCTCTTTTCCTCAATTTATATGCCAACCATTCCCCTGGCTTATTTGCAAATTCAAATTTTGGGTTTTATAATTCATTTTTATTTCCATTGCCTTTGTAAGCATATAATTTGTTGTGAAATAGTTTTCTTTTCTGGGGATTTATTAAATTCTTTCATTGCTTGTGTTATTTCCTCTCCTTTTTTTTGGAGCCTGCCATTATGTGGCATAAAATATCACCTCATAAAAGCTTTTCCTGCATCCCCAAATATTGTTAGGTCTGTACCTTTATTAATATTGTTCTTTTTGAAATCTTCCATTACTATATATTTCAGCAATAATATTTCATTAAACTTCCCTGTGAAAGAGCTGATTTTCCTTTTAAATGCTAAAGCCATGTTGTGATTTGAAAAGGTTTTTGGCAATATCTTCACTCAGTAATAACCAGATTGTTAGAAATCCAACATGTATTGTTGCTTAAGAAAGATCTATGTCTTTTAGAAAAAAACCAAGTATATTGTTTTGCATCACAAATCTGACAGGGAGGAACAGGTTGTGACTTAACTCTCGCCAGATGGGGTGGCTTTGGAGTTTTGGGCTCTCTGGAAATGGAAAGATGCCTTTGTTAATTTTTATAGGGTAGTATTACCCTGGACAATGTTTGGGCTACAATTTGGGGAACTTCCTGGATTTGGGCACATAGGCACTGATTAGAGTAGCTTTGGACAAATTAGTCCTGTCCATTGATTGTGCCCATTCCTGGACTGGAAGATCCTGCTCATGGTCACTTTTTGTTTGGGCTATTCTAATGCACTCTACATTAGCATTTTGACATGGGGATAGTCACAGACAGCCTTTAACATGACCATTTGTTAATGACTGTTCAAAATTATGATAGTGCTGAAGAAAATGTCTTAAAACTGGCCCTTGCACTTACAACCATCGTAGCATCTCCAAGGATGTGTGATCAAATTTGGGCACTTGTCAAGACACATGTATTTTTCACAGCTGCAGTGTTCCATTTGTGACTTTCTCAGGGAGCTTCCAATAAGCAAAGTCAATAGGGGAGCCAGATTGACTTAGCAACTGTAGCACAAGTCATAAAATTGGGTACAATGTAACGACCACTTAGTTTAGCAATTCCAGTCCCAATTGATATTGTAAGTCAGGAACTACTTGTATACTATTTGAAGGATTATCTTTCCCTGAAGATATCTACCTGTCCCTTCAGATTGGATAGGGTGGGCTTGCTCTAGGCTCCCTCTATTAAATGTAATCATTTGTTAAGACCTAGAAAATGAGCCTTTTATATATAGAATACTCAGCATGACTTTCTAGCCCAGGAATTCTGGAAAACTGAAGCTCATAGATCAGGGTTTCCCAAACTGTGATGTGTACCTCCCTCAAATAGATGCAAAGTCTTGAAGAGGTGTGAAGAACATTTTAGTTCTTTAGTTCATTATTACAATAAACCCACCTTTCCCAGAGTTTCATTGTAAGTTTTCTTTGTTCATGTGCATTCATTTTGGTGTTTGGATTTTTAGGAAGGGTGTGTATATTAAGATTATGCTAAATAATCTGGCAAAAAAGTGAAGGCTAAAAATTTAGGAACACCTGCCATCAATAGAGAAAGCAGGTAAGCTGTGGAAGAATCTTTAGATTTTCCTACAATATGGTTTCAGTGAGTATTTTACTGTGTTCAGTTAATAGTCCTGTTTCACTCCAAATATACCAAGTTTTACTGATCAGATGCAGGGAAAGTCCACTTTTGATTTGTAAGATCCTGCCACTCTCTACAATGTCATGTTCTATCCTGACACCAAGCTTGAATCTTCTAGCCTGGGGGTCTGCAACCCACAGCTCTGGAGCCGCATGCGGCTCTTTTGAAGCTTTGCCGCGGCTCCGACAGCAGGGCCGACAATGTCTGGTGTTCACTCTTTTTCGTAGGTCTGTCCGGGGGAAAGAGAAGGTGAAACGGGGGGGGGGGGGGAGCGATGGCTCTGCCTGGCAAGAGGCTGGCGGTGCCTGCTTGGCAGCGATGAGCTGTGCTTTCCCCGAGGCGGGGGGGGGGACACGATGATGGGAGGATTGGCACACGCGTGTGCTGTGGGAAGAGCCAGCGGCTGCTATTTGTGCGGGAAAAGGCCCCGGAGAAGAAGGAGGTGGAAGTAAAAGGGGAAGGCGAGGCAAAGGGGTCCTCGGAGGTGAGAGCCGGGAGCCGTGCCGCGGTCCTTCTGCGAGCTCCTGGCTGAGCCCTGTTTGCCCAGCCGAGGAGGCGGAGGGAAAAGTCCGGGACGGCTCAGCAAGCCGGCAGCCTGGCACAGGCGCCTTGTGAGCCAAGCCAGCCTTTTTGT
>JAEANM010011827.1:0-15089 GCA_017656035.1 Myanophis thanlyinensis | reverse complement strand
ATGTAATGTTTTTTACATTTAATTTATATTAGTTCACACAAACACACCATTCTCCTATTCTGGCCTGGCCCCTCTGTAAAATTTTAGAAACCATTGTGGCCCGCAAGTCAAAAAGTTTGCCCACCCCTGATTTAGCCCAATAATGCAAACTAAACAATACACAATTCCCAGCAGTTCTGGGTAATAATGCATACGATGTGAATTGCCCATATCATATTTGTACATTATACAAATATGCAATTCTCTAAAAATAAAAAAATAGGTAAATATATTCCAGAGCTCTCTGTCTTTCAATATACATAGTTTCTTTAATGCACACATATAATAGTTAACAAATACGCAGTAGTTTACAATCTTGTGTGTATGGAAATTCTCAAAACATCCAGGTCATGGTTGTTCCAAAGGTGCTTTTTGTAAAAGGCAACTGAACTTTCTTGCTTTTTTTCCTTTGAAAATGTTTTAGCTTCTCACCCTGAACTGAAGTAGCTTGTTGGATAAGAAGCAAAACATTTTCAAATAAAAAACCAAGGAAGTTCAGTTGCCTTTTGGAAAAAGCACTTTTGGGATCTGCTATCTTATTCATGAAGAACGATATTTGGAGACAAACTTATGCTCTCTGTTTCTGTATCTTTTACTTTCATATACAGTGCACCATCTTATCTCACCAAATATTTATGGGAACCACAACAAAAATAATAAAGTTGTGAGACTGGCACAGAACAAAGATCAACAGACAAAGTCATGTTTAACACAGCAAAACTATCCAGTATCAATGGAATCTTTTTTTTTTAAAGTGCCAATATTGCTGTACAAGTCTGCTCAAATGTATAGCTTCAGGTGTTTATGGGACTTCGCCTATTTCCATTTATATTTGGACGTCTATGTTTTTGGCAGAGAATAGTGTATACAGATATTTTTATGAATCAGGTTTGTCCTCTTGGTCTGATACTGGCATCCTTCAAGTCCACATTGTTTTTCAATAAATGCTGCTCTGTCAACCCCACCCATTTTAATCCTCAGAATATCCTCTGAGAATCTAATCTCAAGAAACAAGAATCCTAAATGGAAAGAGTCATTTCCAAAGTCTCACCCACCAGGGAAGGTGAGCCAGTAGGGTCCCATTCTAAAAGAACCATAAAATAATACAATTTTTTGTGAAAGAAATGCTTTAAGGAAACCTCCACTAAACTAGACCTTGTTTAAAAACAGTACAGTAATGTATCAAAATTGTCAAGGATCAAAATGACCTCACTAACAAAACATGAACCAGCACAGAGAATAAATTCTTCAAGGTTTAAATAACTGAATGTACAATTGCCCTGAGGTTGGCAAATGAGAACACACAGTACTAATACAATATTAATATCTGACTTCAGAGATTAGATGGATGTTTAAAATTGTTGTTGCAGAAAGAACTTCAGATTCTTAGCTGGCGTTTTACTTTTCTAAAAATATATTTAAAAAAAATAAAGATAGAATAAGAAATAAATAAATAAGGTCTGCAGGTTCAAACAGTCTAGATCAGCATTCCTTATTACACACAATGGACAAGCTCCAATGAGCTAGAAGTGATAGCCATTCCAGCAATTAATATTTCAGGTAGTAAATTGACACTGATAGCATGATCCTTCATGAACTTGAAAATAGTCCAAACTGGCTGCTGTTTTACAACTGTTGGCAGAAAATCCCAGTTTACTGTTTGTGCTGTGTAACAAAGCTGCTTCTTCAGTTTGGTCTACTCCCTCTACTTAGTTTCAATTGATGACCTTGAGTTCTAACACTGTGAGAGGAGAAAAAATTGTCTTCCTGATATTTGTATCACATGTTTTGATAATACCTCTACTATATTTCACCTATCCTAATTAAAAAAGGCCCTGCTATTGTAGAGGAGTGGCACCATACCTTAATTATTCAACACTTATTGAGCTTTTTCTAGATCTGTACTTATATCCTTCTTACAGTGCTTTGACCAGAACTTTAAACCAGTCTACATGTAACATTCCCAAGGATTCATATATATTTAAGAACATTATTATAGTAGTAACTTTATTTTCTTTTTATATTGCTAAAAATGGAAGTTATCTTTTTATAGCAACAGCAATCATAGCTGATACTGTCAACAAATTGACCACATCTTTTTTCTGATCATTCACCACCAGTTCAGAGTCTATTATCACTAAATTTTGGATTCGTTGTATCAGTGTGCATTATTTTGCATTTATAAAGCAATGAGAGATGGATATTAAATACTGTAGATGAGACTTTGTTCTTAAATGTCCTTGAACCCTGAAGATAAACTAAAATTTAAAAGGACATTACATATCTAAATAAACAAAGAGGAAACCCAGTTTCTTGGGCTAGGTATAAATATCCATTTCAGCATTTCATCATATCTTAGTCTTATTAAAAAAAAGGAAAGATCTAGAAAAGAGATATGCAGAAAAGAGAAAAAATGTTCCTTTATTCCAGAGAAACGGAGAATAAGTGCATCCATTTACCTTTTCAAATTTAAAAGCATGGATATGCTCTAACCTTATGTATGCTATTCTGTAGTGAATGCACTGTAACTTCAGTGAGACTGAGTGAGATTCAATGAGATTGAGACAAAATCTACCTATCATATCTGTCATTGGGTAACAAGCACCACCAACTTTATATGCAATATTTATTTGCTTTGTACACACTTTGTATACAGACTTTTCCTATCCTTGCTTTCTCTGCCAGGATAGGCTTTCTACTGTATTCAGAACCCAGTAATGTTGCCACTATAGAAGATTTAAGCATTGGAAAGGAATAGATCTGATTCCCAGGAGAATGGAGGCAGATAGAGTGGATAATTAGAAAGAACAAGGAAGAAGATACAAGAAGACATGAGGAATGGTATTTATTTTCTCATTGGCTAGAAAAGGAGAAAGACAAACCCAAATAACTGGTAGATGGATTAAAAGAGAAAACAGGAGTGTATGGAAAAAAAGATAGCAAAAAAGAAATAGATTTACCTTATTTTATATCTGTCCTGCCACTTCTACCTTTAACGCTGCTCACTACCAATATGGTCATCACCTATGAAAAAATGTCATCCCCAGTAGAAAAGGGGCTCCCCATTCCTGTTGAAAAATGATAATGCTTTTCTTTGCTTTATTCAAAGTTTTATAAAGACAGGTTGTTATGAGTAAAAACACGTATCAAACATTTCTTTACACATGTATCTGTCTGATTTACTCAAATGAAAAGATTTTTGCAATACAATCATGTCTAATATATAATGTTTGATAAAGCAATGTTCCTACTCAGGATTTAAAATGAGAATGAACTGGTATAAAATATAACAGCTCCTTGTCATGTGAATTATTTTTATTGCAGTGCACTTTACTTTTGGGGTTATACATTCTTTTTTGTAATGAAACCAGCTATTTAATTAGCACTTACTGTTTAAAAATGTAGTTTACATGTACTAATATTCAGCCAATATACTATTTACTTTAGATGTTTTTGCAAATCCTAACATTGATAAACGAACTGTTTCACTTCCCTCCACTCACTTACTGTACAGCAAATTAAAACAACCACAACTGAGTCCAAAATTTCTGTTGCAAAGTCAGTTATTAAGTGAATTTTGCCCCATTTTATGACTTTTCTTGCCACTGTTGTTAAGTGAATCCCTGCCGTTGTTAAGTTAGTAACATGGTTGTTAAATGAATAGGGTTTCAACATTGACACTGCTTGTAAGAAGATCGCAAAAGGTAATCACATGACCCCAGGACATGGCAACTTTCATAAATATACAGGTAGCCCTCGACTTAGGTCATTTAATGACCATTCAAAGTTACATCACTGAAAAAAACGACTTATGACCATGGTCATGTGATTTATATTCAGATGCTTGAGAACTGGTTCATATTTACTACGGTTGCAGTGTCCTGGAGTCACATGATCCCCTTTTGTGGCTTCTGACAAGCAAAGTCAATGGGGATGGCAAATGCGTTTAACAACCATGTTACTAATTTAACAACAGCCATGATTCACTTAACAAATGTGGCAAGAAGTCGTAAAATGGGACAAAACTTAACAATTTTTTCACTTAGCAACATAAATTCTGGACTCAATTGTGGTCATAAGTCGAGGTCTACCTGTAGTCAGTTGTCAAGCATCTGAATTTTGATCACATGGCTATGGGGATGCTGCAATGGTCAGCAGTGTGAAAAATTGTCAAAGTCAATTGTGTCAGTGGGCTGAATTTGAATAATCACTAAATGAACTGTTGTTAAATCGGGCACTATTTGTATAAACCACACTATAATCTCGTGTGTAAAGATAAAATTAAGCCCATTATTTATAAATATTCATTAGAAAGGAACATGCAGTTTTAGTTTTTTTTCCCCCAGAACCATAGATTACATACATTTTAATAAATTAAATAAACTCGTTCATCAAGTCTTGTTTACAAATTATCTCATCCCTACTGTAGATCTTCAAATGACAGTCTAAATATGGAGTATTATGAAATGAGTAATTGCTTCTTGCGCCCTTTAGGAAAAGAATATACACAGACATTCAACCAATTAGATTGAAGCTTCTTTATTTCCTCCTTTTGAAGTGCAGTGGCTTGATGCTGAATGGCCAATCATAGTCTGAAATGTGTAAAATGTATATGGAAAGAAAATTGTAAGAGGTATGAACATGATGAGAACAACAAATAACCTCAGCAAATATTCTTTTGAATGACTCATTTGGCATTATTGAAAAAGTGGGTCAAATGGAAATCTTATGTCTATGTTTTTACTATTTTTTTACTATCACTATTTTTATGTCAGCTAGAAGACATTTATTAATTTTATAAACAGTGTAACAAGCTGATACAAAAAAATAACCAAGTTGATACTCCATACAGGAACATTATTTACGTAATGATATTATCTCATGCTAATATTGTTTGCCTGCAATATTAATTATGTGTCAGGAAGATTGACTTTGGCCATATTTTTAATTAGAGATTAAAAAGAGTTGTCAAGTAGTCTTTTATTTTTACAAATATTAATCTATATATGTTTACTCGGGCATATATTAGCCCTATACAACCTTATTCAGGCATATATTTATTTTATTTAATTTCCCCCCACAAACGTGTATAATATTACAAATTAGGCAACTGTATGGATGTATGGGTTGTATAATATCGTTATTTTTAAAGTATTAATGTAGAGTTTGGAGGCTATATTTGCCTAAACAGAATAATGTACAATACTGAGTTTTAGGATAGATTAATTTTCAGAAAATATGAACATAATAGACTTTATTTTAAATTAATAAATACAATTAATTTATAATTTATATACTCAATTACAAAATATTCATAAGTTAAAAATATGTCTTGTTTTTAGTTTTGTCTATCTGTCCTGAGAGAAAAGATCATAAATTATGCTACTAACTTATTTACATCAATCATATTTTTTCAAAACCTGAATAGACAAATAACAATTTGTTTCCCTCTTTTTCTTGTATATAATTGTTACTGGGAATTTTTGAATGGTACTTAATAGGTACATTAAACATATATTATATTTACACTAAACACACATATATATTTGTTTAATATATGTTATTTAATTATTTACTAAACAAATTGAAAAAATGCATTGTTTAATCGATACTTTAATGCTATACTTGTGTTACTTCATATCTCTTCCTTTGTTTTTGTTTAGCTTTCCTTGAGTACATTCAGTGCTTTTTTTTCTCTGTACTATTTGCAGAGTTCAGTGATCTTGCATTTGCATTCCAGTACACATATTTGTGAAATTTTCCAGTAATTTACCACATTTTAGTATGATCTAATGATATAAAGACATTACATTTAAGAGATTAATACTTCCTGAAATTCTGGCTATAGTATTTTATTAGACTAGAAGATGTCAAAGATCCCTTCAAACTTCTGATTCTATGTTCATAATAGTATTGAAATAAGTTGTACTAAAATGAATAGTACTGTAATGATATATTAAAGCTTATTGTCAGAATAAACAAGTGTCAACAAGTAGGTTGTATGCTGATTTAATAGAGAATATTTTTAACATGCTTCAAGTTCAAACTGTCACATCTATAGTAATTATAGTAATGATATACCGTAGTTCTCTTTATTTATGGGAATAACATCCAAATAAATTACTATTCTCCTTTTGGGACATGAAGCAAGGGTTGGAGAAAAGAAATAACCATTGTATCACCCTGATTGCTGCATAAAATGCAATTACCTAAATAGAAATTGGTGACATCCTCAGCCTGGTCCCAACACATCATACATACTGCCATAAACAACACATCCTAAAGAACAAAAGTCATGTTGTCTGGAAGCAAGCACGACATCCAGCTCCTGTCATACCACTACTATTTTGTCATCACCAGTTTTAAGAAATACCCAGCCAGCGTGAAGCAACTAATAAGTAGTCTGCTCCTCTACAGTTTGCAGTCCTTCCAATCCACAATATTAAAGTTCTAGTTAACAATAAATATTAATTATTCCACTATTGGAATGCAGAAAATGATTCAAGTTGAGGGATATCAAGGAATACTGGAAACCTGTAAGGACTTTTTTTTGTTTTTTTGGTGAGGAGGAAAAGAAAGCAGGGTAACAAGCAGAAATAAAAAAAATATTCTTTTCCCAATACAGAAGTGTTAGCTGTTGAACTTTTAACTGTTCTAAAGTTGATGAAACATGCATTGGCGCTAGAACAAACAGGTGAAGCCCTCTTGAGGCATGAGTCACCTATAAAGTTACATTCTGAGAGGCCTGTGTGGCAGATTAATATGAAAAGAGGGCAGTGTTCAGGTGACATCAGAATCTGTTCAATATCCAAGTACTTCCCAGAACAATTAGAAGTACATATATAAAGAATGATGTAATACGATGGTTAATCAAAACGGTTGTAAATGTTCCTTCTGTGCCTTTAACATAAGGTAATTATATAAAAACCAAGTGGTGAAATTCCATGATTAATCCTTCAGACCTAAAAAAAACCTTGAATTTCTCCCATTTAAGTGAGATCTCTGATAAAACAATGTTATCTGAAAACCTTCTCTGATTTTTGAACAGCAAATTGGTTTCCCTTTCAGGTCAGTGGAATCAAGTATTTTTCTAGGAATACAGCTCTTATTTTGAAGGAAAATCTATTGAACAGTAATTGGTGGTGTAAGATTTATCGTTACAATAGGAATTATATTCTCTTGTCCTCCTAAACTGGGATTAAAAACTAAGCAGTGGGGTTATACCAATTGGTGATTGTGCTGCCTCTTTCAAGTTTACTAATTAATGAGTAAGGGTGGATAAGGGTACACGATTTAGTGACCTTGGTTATTTTGCTTACTTTACCAGGTACTGACAGACAGTATGCATGTTGTTTGTAATCAGAAAAATTGGGTTAGGTAAATCATGGTTTAACAACAAACTAATTTAATTGTTTTATATCGGTTTTTAAATTTTGTTTATGTACTTTTTATGTGCTGTAAACCGCTCCAGTCCCTAGGGAGAGGAGGCGGTATATAAATTTAAATAATAAATAAACAAATAAACAAAGGCAATGCCACTTAGCCGGAGTTCATGGATATATTTATGAACAACACTAAGGCTGGCGTTTTTGCCATGGTTTGTTGAACAAACCATGACTTGATCTGCATGCAGTGTTAAGGGACAACAGGCCAGTTAGCACGTCCTGCTCAGGCAAAGCCATTGTAATTGCCTAATAGTTACGGTGTGTCAATTAATTGGATTGAGTAAAACTCATGATTGAGTTAACCGCGGGTATGTGTGTCGCGTCACGTCAAGTCGCGAGGAATAGCGTTTGCCCAACCATAGTCCTCCTCGGGACTACTTCCATAGCTGACAGAAGCGATCCGATATTTTTTTTTCTTCAGGGTTCACACGACACACGCAGAACCATAAACGGGGTTCACACTAACACCCCCACCGGGCAGTAATGGTTTTTTTTTTTTTTTGCTGGTTCGTCAATCCGAGGCAGAACGCAGCCACCCCCCTCCCCCCATAATCAGCAACCGCTTCGCTCTAAATCATGGCGCCGTCAGGACGCCCCCCCCCCAACCCCCCGAGAAAGAGAGTTGGCGCGAGCAACTCCTTCTCGGGGAGGCACGTGGCCCCCGCGCTTCCCGGATCTCGCCTCGGAGGAGCTCGGAGCCACCCCGCGGCGCTAGCCTTTCTCGCTGCTGCTGCCGCTGCTGCCGCCGCCGCGGTTCTTCCCTCCCACCCTGCCTCCGCCAGTCTTTCCTTCTAAGAGCCGGAAGTGAGTGCGGGTAGCGGCGGCGGCGGCTGCTTCTACAGCCCTCCTAGCACAGAGAGCCAAAGAGGCGGGGATGCCGAAAGCGAAGAAGGGGGTTTGCCAATAACTTTTGTCCGCGGCAAGGACTATGGGAAATGGCTGCAGGAGCTTTTGCGGCGGCGGCTGGTACTTCGGGATGGATGCGCGCTGAGGTGAGAGGAGGGCTTGGAGGGGTAACGAGCCAGCGGAGAAATCTCCTTCCCCCTCCCAGGCGAGAGTGGGGCTCGGCTGGTGCGGGGCGCCTGGCGAGAGATTCCTGGGTCGCCTCTTTTCCCGGCGGCCGAGGCCTCGCTTCCTCCCGGCTTCTCGGCTGTTCCGTATAAGGGGAGTAGGGGTGGTGGGCTCCCTGGTTTTGCTCTTTCGCCTGCGCCGGACCTTCCCACCTAACCTGGCCGAGGAGGGCACGAATGAATCGGGTGAGTAGGCTTCTGGGCTCGCAGCCCGCGCGAGGACTCCCAAAAGGGCCGGTAAACGCCGGCGCCGACCTTATCACTTTGCCTGCTTGGGGCTTCAGGTCTGGAAAAGGGAGGTGTAGTATCACTCGGGGAGTTATACTACGCCTACCAACTACAAGGAGGGCATTTAGGCGACAAGTCCCCTGGCTCCTCGGCCTCGCAAAGCAGGAAATTCTAAGCAGCAGGAAGGTTGTTTACGTGGTGTACCGAAAACAAGACCTTTGCTTTGCTTTGCTTTGCTTTCCCTTTGGCGTATTCGAGGCCTGTTTCCACGGCTCTGCGTTTGGTGGGGTAAATGTAGATAAATGGGGGTGGGCATCCTTCGGAAGATTTGAGAGATGTAGATTGAAGATTGAGAGGCACTACATATATGGTGTATTTGGGCAGCAGCAGTTGTAATGGTGCTGATATCTTGCCAATGATCAAAGCAGTAATTTGCCAGGAGAAAGGAAGGCAGAAAAGGCCAAAAGACTTTGGTAGATGGACCAGCAATAATAGTTCCTCCCGGCTACAATTTAAAACTCCAGCACTCTTCTCCTCTCTTCCCCCCCCCCCACTCCCGTGTTAGTCTATGTATATAGTATTTATGCTCTTCCAAAACCTTGTATTATTCTTATACTTGTGTGCATGTGTTCATAGAATTGCATGGAACTTTTTTTATTGCTGTTTTATTACCGTTTTTGATACTGTTTTTGTAAATATAAGCTATATGGGATCGTCATTCATTACTTATAGAGTCCCAAAAGTTAGCACATGTAAGTTTATTTGTCTCAGAAGCTGAAATCTTATTTCTTGGAATGTCGTGATTTGAAAGTGTTTTTTGAAATACTGAAAGCTGAAATGCTTCAGACTTTTCAGAGGTGGGTGATGATTTTGTAATGTGAAATACCTTATAGTTATTTTCAGTTCTCTTAGTTACCAGCCTTTGTATATGAAGCTCTAAGAGGAATGTATAACCATAACTTCCTTCTTGTAGTTGTGGGTTTTTTTGATACAAAACTATCCACTTCTTGTTACAAGACTATTGAATTAAGGAAAATGGCATTGTTTTCATGGGAAAGAAATGGAACAAGTTAAACTTCACTGGCATCTGTTAATGTCTTTTTAAAGAGCCACAAGAAAGCATCTTTTACATGCAGTTCTGTCCCAAGACCCAAACCTCAAAGAAATACAATTTTTAAAGCTTCTTAGCTAAACTTAATGTATTTTTATATTTAGTATGTACAATGAAAATAAACTAATTTGTTGCAACCATAATACATTTGAACATGCATTGCTGTTCATTTTAGTTTAAAATGTATTTAAAAAATTAAGCTTTGGTTCTTGTAGAATCAAAACCTATTTTGTCTTGCTTTTACACTTAAGAAAAAGGTAAAGGACAAACACAAGTGAAAGTTTTTTTACTTGCTTTCAGAAAAGAAAATTAAGGTTTTTTCCACAGTTTTCTGCTCTGAATTTTTACTATATCTTACATATCTTTCTACCAGATTCTCCCCGTCCCCCAGGAATTTTGTTCTCCACCCACCACATTCCATTGCCCTTTGTGGCAGACTTTTCATGTC
Organism: Myanophis thanlyinensis; assembly: GCA_017656035.1. Taxonomy (NCBI): domain Eukaryota; kingdom Metazoa; phylum Chordata; class Lepidosauria; order Squamata; family Homalopsidae; genus Myanophis; species Myanophis thanlyinensis. The sequence goes on along the minus strand of JAEANM010011827.1, from coordinate 4,748 downwards.
CTATGCTATTCCTGCCACTTAACTGATAAAAAATTGAAGGTCTAGGTCTCGCCATGCTATCAGAAAATCACTATGTAACCACAGTAAACTGAATTTATTTGAAATGTTCTGATGTCATAAACTTGCCCTATGCTGAATCAGATCGTCAGTCCATTAAATTATGTATTAATTGGCAGTGGCTCTTAAATGTTTGAAAAAACACTGTCCCTTCCAGCCCCTACACATATTTGCCTTAGAATGCGTCTTGAATGTTCTGAATTCAAACAATATCCTCTACCACTAAGTTATAGCAGCTTGCTGTGCCTCTTTTATCCACAGTGGTTTCTGGGTTTACCTATATGTCAGCTTGTCAAAGATTATCATTTTTAAAAAACTTTTTTTTTTTTTTGGCATTTGCTTCGTTGTTCAACACTGATACAAACAGTAAAGAGCATATTGGAAAAATTGAGGGCTATCATCTAAATGAAACAATATTGTAGAAACAAAGAATTTGAAAGATTAATATATCTATTCACACATTAGCTTTGTGGGCCACAGCCTGCTGTCTCAGTTGCATAGAGAATGGTCCTGAGGAAAAGAGTGTGATGTATACGCACACAGTTGTGTGAAGAGGAGAGAGAAAATGGTGACAGGGATTTGAAAATTCGTATTATGATTATTAACAAAAGTAGTTAGGAACAATACATAGATGTTCTTTTGATTGAGTAGCTAATATAACTTAATAATAGCACTATTCAATGTAATATAGTCTGTTTTCTAAAAAAAAGGCCTATCTTGAAAATAAGACCTAGCTGCCCTAGTATGTTTTTTTTATGTGTGCGCCTAATGTAACCCCTACTCTCAAAGTAAGCCCTACTTAAGAACCTGTGCAGCTGGCTGGCCGCCCATTCTGTCTGATTGCTCGTTGCATCGCGACTGTGAGGCGGGGGTGGTGGAGCTACCCATTGCACCCTGCACCAGCTTACCTCAGCGGCCCCACAGTCTTATTTTGGGGGAAACATGGGCAGTAACAACCAGTTGTGGTTAAAATATTGAACTACTCTTGTAGAAGGATAAAGTCCATCCACAGCCACAGAATTCATTTGGTGTCTTGGACTCAGTTTCTCTTACTGGCCCACTGGTTTGTTATTGAGAGACACTGTAGGTGATAACATGTCATATTTTATTTTATTTGGGCTGGGGGAGTGCATGTCTTAAGTTAGATAATTCCTTGAAGTCACTGTAACTCTGTTTGAAGTAGTGATATTTTGTTATTTCATTGGATGAGCACTGCAGTGTAAGAAATGCTTAATGTGAAATAACTGAAAACATCCTGAATGCACATCAATACAGTAGCTGGAAAGGTATTTTCATTAAAGATTTTTGTCTGTGTTCTGTAAAACTGGGCTTCAGTAACATTTGTGGCATATACCAAATCTGACCTGTACCATTAGGAAGGCATACTGCCCATGGCACTGATTGATTTAGTTAACCTCATCTATACCTTCCATGTCTGCCTGAAAAACACAACATGAAAGTCTGACTAAATATAGTGATGAATAGTGGAGGTAAATATCACTGAGCACATTTGATAAAAGCATGGGGAAGATTGCAACTTGGAATGTATTAGGAATACCACAAATGAACAAGTGCAACAGAAGGAAAACAGATACACTATGTATCTGTGGAGTTACAAAAAATGAAAAGGATGTAATAGATCCAAACAATAGTGGTCTGGTCTTATGGAAGAGAATTGACAAATACACACATGAAATGAATGTATAGGTTCAGTTATTGAGAATGTTTATCAGCAGTCTGCTTAGAAAATGTTCTGCTCTGAATATGTGGTTCAAGCATAAATCTATTTGTATGTACAGAGAGTACATACGAAACACAAATCTGAAGTTTTACTTGATTTTTAATGATAAAATATTGAGATAATTATTGAAGGATACAAGGGAGATAAGAGATTCTTTAATGTGGATCCTGGCAGAGAAATGGACTTGGAAGAAAAGGAAAGAAATTAAAGTAGAATTATTTTAGGAAAGGAAGCAGGTGTCATATTTTAAAAAGTATTGAAGAATTGATTAACTCCCAACAGAATAAACTGAAGATAGTTTATAAGAAAATATTATCTAGAAGCTGTTTGGAATGGAGTGAAAAGAATTACATCACAAAGTGCCACAGAACTACAGTATGTAGAATTATGGTAATAGAAAGGATTGAAGCATGCATCAATTCAAGGATGCTTAGTGGAATGAAAAAGTAAAGAGGCTGTGGCTAAGGCAAAATGTACATTAGAGAATTATTGCCATAGAAAAGAGGATGAAACATATAACGAGTGTCACCAAAAAGACTGTGCTGTAATCAAATTATTAAAATGAAAAGATAAACAGAAAATGTGAAGCAGTTTTGATTAACAAAACATTGGAAATGGATGAAAGGACTAATCTGAGGAGCTTCTAACACAGTGAGTACAATTAAAAAATAAAAATGATGAAATGATTTGTGATGAAACCAAACAGAGAGAATATTCGAAGGAGCATTTTAGATTTTTGCATGGAAATAATAGTATAGCTCAAAGGCTGGAATTGAAACAAATGCAATGTTAGTGTCCAAAGAAAAAGAACACTAAAAGAAAAGTGATAAATATTATGAGAATGTTGAAAAATATTAAGTCTGCAGAAATAGCATAATTGGAGAAATGTTCAAATATTGAGTTGGTTGACCGATGGAAGGACTTACAACTTGTTTCATATGTGTATGAAGATGCATTTGTGATGCATCTGATACTTAGAAGAATGCTGTTATTATTCCCCACACAAAGGGAACATATAATGGTGTGTTCAGGGACATTCACATGCTGATTACTGGACATTTCTCAGTTATCCATAAGAAAATGGGAGCCTTTTCACCAATTCACATTAAGTCTGTGAGTAAAAAACAAAAAGAAAATCTTCACTTTAGCCACTTAAGAGATACATTGGATTCTAAAGTGAAATCAGTTCATTTGTTGAGATTCTTGTACCTCTGTCTTTCCCTCTTTCAATAAATCTTGTTAAACTAAGAAAAGCTTGCTTTTTGTTGAAATAAGTTGTTTAGGGCTTCATAAATAAGTTCTGTGAGTGATTAGAAAAGCTATAGGAAAATATACAGCAGAATTCTAATTAAATGAATGTAAGAGATGACAATGAGCAAAATTTGATTTTGTAATATGTTCTTGATGGAAGTTAGGGACACATAAATATTTGTAGCAGTTACCTATTAATAGCAACAACTGAGAGAAAGTGCTGGGCACTTTGGGGCTGGCCTGACCAATGGTATGTGTCATGTTGAGAAGTGCCGAAGGGAATCTCAGCCTTGTCCTATTCACTGCATAAAATTACTTTGGGAGCCCTTTGAGTTTTTATGTGTGTTAGAGAAAATTCATAGAAAAAGTAAATTTGCAAAGTTTACATCCACTTGAAGAGATAACTAAAGATAAATACTATATGTTGTTGAGTTCCTAGTTGGCCAGGATCTAGAAAATAATGCTGGTAACAGTGGTAAGAAAGGAGACAAAGGTCCATAAACTGAAACTCAGCACTCATAAAATGGATCCTTAATTGGATAGTAATCCAGTTAAGCTGGTGGTTGTAACCCACTGAATCCTCAGAATTACAGTTCAGAGACTGAGCACTGTTGCTAGCCAAACAATTAGCTTATGCAATTTCCAGTGCTATTCACTGATTGAGGCTGATGCACCAGCTATAATATTTCCTGGACAGAAATAGCCTGGTCACTTTCCAGTCCTCTGGTAGTATGAAAGTTAAATCACTTTTCAAGATTTTCAAAGGATTTAGATTGTGTACCTTATTAGGTATGACAGTTGCGTGTTTGCTGATACAGTGAATTTTAGATATAGACCAAAACTAGATTTTTGTCACTGCATTATAGTGTCTTCCATTTTAATCTTAACAATTACATTTAAAAAGAAAAAAAAAGAAAGATAAAAGTCTTAATAGAAGCGAATACACAAAATAGTCCTCTGCCTACTGTTACAATTGGGACCAGAATTTCCAGTGTAAATCATTGTGGTTATTAAGCAAAATGCCCATGTGATTGTTTCGCTCAGTGACTGCAATCCCAGTTGCAGCATTAGGAAAGAAACGTCTGCACTGGTCTGGAGAAACAAAACTTGGATCCTGGAAATCAGAGCTTCCTTTCTCTGGCTCACCACAGGAGTTTTCCTGCCCTCCATGTGTGAAAGGGAACTGCCATGCTGGGCTAGAGAAAGAAAGCTCAGATCTTCAGCATCCAAGTTTCCTTTGTCTGGCCTACTGTAGGAGTTACCCTTCCTTTCTTGCGTGTTCTGAAGGCTAGACACAGCCTTTTTCTACCCTTCAGAAACATCACATTTGCTAGCTGTCTGCCTATTTGGCTTCATTTGTCAGCAGTAGTACAAAAAAGCAAGGGTGAGTGGATCTGGGTGTAGTGGGGCAGCAGACGTCTCTGGGCCTTCCAGGAATATTGGAGCAAGAAGAGATAAACAAGGAGCAGGCCAAGGAATCCAGTGCCACAGCAGTTTTGTATGTGTTGGTGGGTGATTGAGATGGTGAAGTAGTTATTTATTTATTTATTTAATTTATTTTATTTATATACCGTCCCCTCTCCCTAGGGACTCGGGGCGGTGCACAGCCAATAAAACACGAGCACAATAACAATTTAAAATCTATTAAAATAATTAAATAAGGGCTGTCTTAATTAAGATTATCATATAGTTTAAAATC